>ML857126.1:37214-64407 GCA_009831015.1 Picea engelmannii | reverse complement strand
CAGGAAAAGTTCTTCTTCCTTCTCTCTTCAGGAACTCAGGCCACTGTGACCCCTCTAAAGGCAATAGATAGGTTTACATCATTAACGATCATAGGGATGACGAAAATAATGTGTAACAGTAACGAGCAGATATGGACGGCCAGAGTCCACCCGCCCAGATCTACGACTGAGGTTTCATTCCGGAGCCCCCTTGTTGTTCTGCCTTTAGCGGTGGGGGGGGGGGTCCGGAATCAGATGTGAAACTCTCGAACGGTTGAGATTAATTCATCTTGATCAACGGTGCTCAGGTGAACTCCGGACCCCCCTTTCCATTCTGCCTTTAATGGGGGGGGAGTCCAGAATAGTGTAGCGTGTGAAGTGGGGCCCCCTCCTATCCTGTCGACTACCGTGTCGCACTTCCCCCTCTGCCACCTGTATTCCACTTAACCATGCGACGGGGCCTGTCCTCATTGGTTGTTCTCTAGCCCTGTTGGGATTCATCCCTATTGGCCAGACGTTAGCCCTGTCGGGGTTCAACGGTTGTAGAGTCGAACGATTCAACACCCCTATAGCACCGAGGCACGAAATATCAAGAGGCACCATGATTATTTGAACTATGACCATGACCCGCGACCACATGGGAATGGGGAGAGAGAAAGAGATAGCTTGCACTAGGCCTCCGTAGGTAATTCGGGGGCTCTGATTCAGCAGAAGACCAGAAAAATTTGACTGAGGTAGTGGGTATGTGACAGAGGGATTAGCCCTCGACCATTTTCCCACTGACTAAAATTTACCCCAAACTTAAATATATTGCACGCTATATATGGTTAAAAACCATAAGTGTGGTGTATTGGTAAGGCCATTGGATTTGCATGTGTGAGGTTAGGGGTTCGACTCCGATCGACCCATAAAAATTTTGATAAACCTTAACAAAAAAAGGCCAATGGGATGCTACCACATGTCAGCCTCTCATTGGTCCACCTGTGCTTGTATGCCACGTGTCAAAATTTGACTTGTCCACTTGTGTTGTATGGTTTCCTTGTCACCTGCCCAGTCAATGATATGATGTGCCACATGGCACTCTATGGTGTTGCCACATCAACATCATACAATCATGTACATATGTTCCATGTGTCACCCTTTTAGTGGTGCCATGTGTCACCTTTGACTTTGACTTTTGACCATATTGACCAAAACTTTTACTGACTATATATTTTGCATACGAACCTCGTTTGAGGCGATTTTTGCATCGTTGGAAATCTATCGTCGATCTCTACACAATGAAGTCTGTTTCAGGAAAATATGAGACAATCCAATTTTGAGCATTTATGGATCCTCCTCAACCTATGTGGGCATTTTGGATCCTCCTCAATCTCTGTGAGCATTCTGGACCCTCCTAGATCAATAAGATATTGGTCAACAAGGTGAAGCCCTTGTGGACGACCCCTGGAATAAAGGTCCACTCTGGTGGGCTTCGGGATGCCTCAACCCTTGCTAAGTCACAAGTTATTGGTATATCTAGTTTGTGGGTTGTTGGATATACTCTTGGGTTATAGTGACAACCAGTAGCATTGATCTAGAGCCTAGCCCAAATCAAACCTACCAGTTATCAATTCCCATGGTTAAAGAAATAATTGATATTGAATTTTTCAGAATAAAATTTACTAATATAATATTAAATAAAAATGATCTTGCGAAGAAAAAACCATAAATGAGTCATACATGACAAGTAGGTTATTGTGTAATATGTAAATTAAAGAATTTACTACAAGTCAATGTCAAATCATATCTTTTTATTATTTCCTTTAAATACCTTTTTTTGTTTGCTAGAGTGTCTATTACATGCACGGGACTAGCCTGTGGTCTAAGAAACTATGACCTAGGGACATCTAAGCCTTCAAAATCACCTGAGGATCACACCTGACCTGAGCCACACCAACAATTAACATGGATGAATTTTTTTTAGTGTCTCCTCCCAACTACTGGGAGTTTCAAACCTTGGCCACATTACAGAACGAAACCCTTGAAATCCAATCTTGCTAGTAGGATTTGACTCTTTTAAATATATTATATTTATTATATCTATTTTTTCCCCTCTAATATTTTATAGAGATAAATGCACACTTTAAATTTTTTTAATTAGCTGGAAAGATAACGTTAAAATAAATAGATATAGTTTTGAGATTTACGTGGTGTGAAATGTTTACAATACAATTTTACAAAAGATTCACAATATTTATATTGTTTTGTTGACGTTTCAAATCCTAATCAAAATCCATCTTCAAAACATCAAATGAATTCAAGAGTAAACAGATGGACTATATTAATACTGTAGAAATATACCATATTGTTAAAAGCATTTACTAATTAAACCTAAAAACTTAATATTATTATAATTACTAATTAATTTTCTTATTATACTAAATTTATATCTTATTCATTAATGTCCAAATACATGAAAATATCATGAAATAATTTGTCACCTTTGTGACACTCAAAGGGTTGAAGATGAAAAGCACTTTCTCGTGGAGTTCTTTATGTATACTCAAATTAGATCTCAATTCAAAATATTTGTCATAAAACTTACCTTCCTAACCTTCTAAGTAATCAAAACTATAATGATCTTGGAATACTTCTCCCGATGTTTTTCAAACATCGAAATAACATTCTAAAGAAGTCCAAGTAATCTCTTACCTTTCTTAAGGTCCGATAGACCAATCTTGGTCTAAGTGTATGTTAATCATCATCATCATCATAATCATTATAAATACAAAACGGACAACAATTTAAAATAAATATATAAATATTAAGCAATAATACCTTAACAAAAAAATAACATTATGAATAATAAGAGGCACTCTTATTCAACTCAATTCATGCTTATAATTAGTAATTAAAAATTAGATAAAATCAATAAAAATATTATATATTCAGAATAACATAAGGATTAAATTAATAATTTTAATAAATTAAAGCAAGTATAAATATATAACCTTTTTTTAATTGAAATAGAAATTTTATATTCATTAAAAAAATAGTTGCACTGAGGCTAGCAGCAAGAGACATCCAACTAAGTTCACGATACTTCCACAAAACTTGACATAGTTCTAGACTAACAGCTAAGGCACTGGGGATTCACCTTGTTGACCAACATCTTATCATGCTCATTCATAAAGGGGGTTTTTAAATTGTGAAAAATGAAGTCAAAATATTGTAGGTATTGGGGGGGCGAATGCAAGGTATCGAGGGGTTTATAGCTAATGGGGTGGGGGTATAAAAAGAGGTATCTAGTAAAAATAAGGTTTTTTTTATTGGAAATTTGTATTGGGAGGGGGGTTTAACAAAATGATTTTGGGATATATTTATCAATATCTAGTAAAATTAAGGGTATTCTTTAATATCCTATGAACACAAGTGTTATCTCACAGGTTCGCTGAGTGAAGACCTTGTGATCTAAGGACATAAAGGAATTCCAAGTATTTTTACAAGCAACCTATCTTCCATATTGACACAAAAAACATATTACTCAAAAAAATATTCAAACTAATAACAAAGATGAACGTTGCTTTCTTCTTCTTGCCACTCCTTGGATTAACGGGATCTTGGATCTTGGATCTCCATAAGATCCCACAACTAGTGAACACTTTCGTCTTCCTTTAACCCTGCTTGAAACAAATTCTCAATTCCTTAGTTGTTGGAGGCAATGGAGAGAGATTCAACACACCGAGAAGGAACCAGAATGTGAAGTCTATTGCAATATGTTTCCAATGAATCAATTTGTTGTTTCTAAAGCAAGAGAAGGCTCATAATGTTGGCATGTTCAAGTTCAATAATTTTGGAATAAATTACCATTAAAGCGTTGTTGTTGGCCTAGTTGATGTCCTTGTTCCTGTGAAGAGCATGATGAATTTCCCTTGCATCTTTGTTGTCCATGGAAAACCTGTCCTCGCCTTCAGCAAAAGCAAAGTCCAAACAGTAGACCAACAAATTGAAAGGAGAGAAGGAGGTTACTAGCCTTGGAATTAGACCAAGAGACCCTAAACCAGACAAGGAAATCCAGTCCACAAACCATAGAAGGATAGACTAAAACTATGAATTTATCCCAATCCCACAACTCCAAGAATAAATAACAAAAAAACCACAAACATTGTTTCCAAAGGAAAAAAAGATAGGGAATCGAGACTTTCCTGGACAAAGAACTATGATAGAAATGGGAAAGTGCCAACATCAAGAATAGAGCATTGCACGATACCACAAACCCAAGAAAAATACTTTGTTCTTACTGTCACCCACTAGAACGAAACAAAGCGGAGACCAATCGATCACTTTTGCACCAAAATACCAAAAGCCCCACCTAGGGAGCATTAGAACCACCACCAGAGCCCCAACCCAACAAATTTTGAACAAAAAAACTAGAAATTCAACCCAACAAAGAACTTGGGAAGAGAATTTTCCCACATTTATAAACATAATAATCTATGTGCATTGAATAGCCATGATTGAAACCTACCATACCATAAGGAGATGAGGAACAAACCTCCTCGTGTAATCCTTACCAAGGCATGGCCAATTGTTGGTCAGTAATGTTTTCATATTGGATATGACACCATTTAATACCCATTAACAAAGACATCCGGGGGATTAAGAAATAGCTAAGGTCCCCATTTTTAACTAAAGCTCTTAGGCTTAAAGGATAAGAAACCTTAGCCCAATCATCAACCTCCCCATTCAAATCCCTTTTGATATGGTAAAAATAAACATTTTTGAAATGAGATAGAAAACAGTGAATTCGAGAGATAATGGATTTTAACTTGTTTCCCACTAGGTTGGATAGAGCAATCATCTCTTTAATAATCAACATGGAGTCCCCAAAGACCAATAAGGACATGAATCCTTCAACCTTGGCTATGGAAAGACCACACCATAGCCACTGCTCAATTATTCAAAACATTCCCAAGCTCCTAGGCATAATGGACAATCTTATTTTCTTTGGGATCATGAGGAATCCCTTCACACGTACCACTCTCAAGTATAAACATACTACTTTAATCGTTGTAAAATATTCCTAATCCAACCAATATACAATATTTATTGATCAATAATTAATATAATATCAAAACATGAACATAAAGTAATAATAATTTATTTTATGAGGTTAAAAATTAAAATAGATTTTCTAAATAGATTATTATAGTACTATAATAATTGATAATTTTTTATTATACCATTTAAAATTAAATATTTAATAAAAATTTAAAAATTATTTAATTTTAAATTTAATTTAAATTAACAACTAAATAAACCATTATATTATAAAGTAACTAATGATTGGTTGTTTTATGATGGATCCTGATCGAAATATCAAGAAAGCAATACAAAGCAATACAAATAGTATGGATCTTCTAAAACAATTATATTCTAAACAAGAGTATATAAATTTGTAACATTTTCAAAATATTGAAATTTGCCATATATTATAATTATCAAATTAAATTGAAAAACATTAATCTTTCCATGGAACGCTTCTTTCCTTCACTTGCTAGGTGCATGATGTAGTTCCCATCAAACTCCTCTCTCCTTCAACTTGCTTAGATGACACGGTTCTCCATTGAACACTTATCACCTTAAGTGCTTGGCACATGATGTAGTTTCCCTTCAAACTCCTCTTTCCTTCAACTTGCTTAGGGCATAGTGATGTTTCCCATTAAACTCCTATGTCCCTCAACTTGCTGGGGCACATTGTGGCTTTCCATAAATCTCCTCTCTACTTCAACTTGCTTGGACCACGATGCAATTACCTATCATATTCCTTTCTCCTTCGACTTGCTTAGGGCATAGTGTGTTTTTTTTAATTGAACTTTTTTCTACTTCAACTTGCTTGGAGCATAATGCAACAAAGTGACATGCATTAGAAAAAAACTTTTCATCATAATATCATATTTTCATAAATATGGTCTTTTTTGGTATCATTGTGAAGATTAAGGGGTATGTCAAAATTATTCAAAAATTATACATTTACTTTTTTAAAAATCATTCATTCAAATTATATATATAACTTTAAGTTGCAATGCTTGGGAAAACTATAACTTATGACCATAAAAAAATATGATGGAGCAAAATTATATATATAAATTTACGATTTAAAATAATTATCCTTATCCACTTAATTTCACCATCAAAATAATGTTAGCTAACAACTAATAGGTTTACACATGGACTTTATGAGTGTATTTATCCACTATTGGATTATGGTCACCAACTCTTAACTAACTAATCAACAATTTTCCAATCTACAACTTTGAAGTGGACCATAGCCTACAACCTCAACGCAAGGGGTCAACATCAACACCAAAGCCATTGAGTAAGTGGATGAAAGAGTGCAACCTCTTCATACGGGAGATACACAAGTGATGATGGCAGTTGTGGGCAGTTGAAAATTTCAAAACAATGCTTCATGAAAGCAACTTGGCTTTAACAAATCCCAACTAGATTTCCAAACTCGTCACCAAATAAAGCAAGTCATGACCAGGTCACCACTTTATCTAGATAATGGATAAAACAAAGACTATTCAACTTCCAAGCCAATAGTCTAAGTATATGTAAAAAATCCTCAAATCTCTCAAATATATCGAAAATCTCCTAAACTATGATTTTATATTTATCAAATCCAACACACCAAATATCGAGGAGAATATGTATTGTCGGCACAACTGGTGGCCCACCTCGTTCTTGCTGACGTGTCGGTTGACCGGGAACATCCGCTCCCTCACGTGTACAAGTGGTCCTGCGGCGCCACGCCGTCGACCATGACGTCGGCTCCCGCGCCGTGTCACTTGGATTGACCGGCGGACCTCCATTTCCCGGACAGACTTGACGGTAACAGTTCGGACCAATGGATTTCCCAAAATCAGTCCACATTCATTGAATCTGTTGGAATGAATTGTCCAGGTTCAATGCACAGCTGAGGTGTGCATCCATGAATGAATGGATGTATACATGATGTCTATGTGAATATGGTATGGCAATATGCGTGTATGATGGCATGCTGTCATACTCGGATGTGTGATGTCATGGACGTACGATCCGAGACAAGATAATCAAATGACGTTGACATGTAATGTATTTCGGATAACTTTCATCTTATCCTGTTTTTGTACTTTTTCGGATATCGTCTAGTCTTTTCAATCTTTATTTTTAATTCTGCTTATCCCGTTTTGGTTGATGGAGGTTTTATCAATCCTCTTTACATTAAAATGTATATAATTCTGATGTAAATAAGGTAGCGAGTGGTGTTTGCATACAATTGTAAAATTTTAATGGTGAGTTTTTTCGTCGGAGTGACTCACATCTCCAATAATTCAAGATTTGTTATAGGGTTCAAAACAAAATTCATGTAAATATTCCATGTTTAGAAATCTTCAATTTATAATTTCGTTATAGGGTTCAAAAGTGTGTTGCCATTTTCATTGAAAGTTAATACAAATCCCTAAATCCAACTTCATCTAGAAACACTTTTATTATTGGTCCCTACCTCCTGCCAAGAACTATAGCATTTGCTTTGCGGTCAATAAGAGTTGACTTCCTATTAACCAATGCATTTTATTACATTAAGTGGTGGATTTTGCATTGTTTTAAAAAATCATTTTTCAGTGTTTTAATAAAACACTGTATTTTTTTTTTAAATATATATTTTTTTCATTTTTATTTCATATTTTTTTATCTTTTTTTCATTGGCAAATTAAACTTTGGATAGGAGTTAAATCCATGGTGTGTTTTCATTCTTTTTTCTATTTGTTAGTATTTTAAAATGAATTTTAAAACATATAATTATAATTGGTACCGTTTTGACATTTGTGACAGGTTTTCACATTAGTCGAAACCTCACTGCGGTCGAAGGTGTTTCACTGCACTAGAAGTCTGCATGGAGACGAAAACACTCTAATGTGCAAGCAATCCTCCACTTGGATGTGTTTGCTCGCCCTGCAACACCCTCTACCCGTTAGCAGAGCTACACACTTTCTTATCTTCTTTCTTGTCTTCAACTGTAGGCGGGTATGGGCTTGTTGGTAGTTGGTAGATTTAATGGCCTGCAACGTAAATGGTCATTAGTTCTCATGAAATTATAAAGGGTATGCTATTTCTAAGTTTCCTGTATACTTTACCTAGCCATCTCATGTTTTACATATATTCATAAAAATTTATTTTCACATAAATGAATTTATATTGCAGAAACACAGATTGTTAACTATGCCATTCCTTGCCACACTAATGTTGTTTTTGTTGATTATTGCAAGATAATGTGAAAGGGTACTTACTAGTCATTGCCTTGGATTGCTTGGACATGCTGTAATGTGCTCCAATGTGCTAGAAATACAACTGTTGCTTTTTTTGTTGTTGATAAAATGGCCATAGAAACCAGGGTTTGCTTGTGGGCTACTGCCCATTTCATATGTTATAAGACTGCTTGTTTTTTCATGTGGGCTACTGCCCATTTCATCTGCTGGAAGACTGCTCAGAATGCAGAGGAAGGATTTCTACTAGCACCCACAGACTTAATGACGTGGGATTCTTTGACAATCTTGTTATGCTTGCACTCGATAACCCATTCATTCTTTTTATTGTTTGGACATTGTCTCTATTTTTAAATATCCAGCTTCAGAAATTTGAGGAACGTCTCGTTCAAATCAGTGGGTTTCTCCAATGAAGGAACATGCCTGCTGTAACATCCCTAACCACCAACAGGCCGGGCAATGCCACTACTCAGCTCTGATACCATATTGTAACGTCCTCGGCCATCAACCCCATTGTCGGGCAACGCTACTACGCAGAACATTCACACACACACACACACACATATATTTAATGAAGTTAAATGACTTAAAACAGAGTAAACACATATTTACTGCTACCATACAGAATTAATTGAATTAATAGTAATTCATACATGCAACATAATACATGATAACATACAAGCATCATAGACATGCATCACATATAAATTAAGTGCAAAATTAATACTTATCTTTTAAACTGGCGTAATTCCACCAACTACGTGCAAACCTTCCACGAACCTCCCAGCCTTAGACCACACTGCTCATCACGCTCAGCAGTGGGTCACCCCTAAGCTGGGACTAAGATCCACCCTGGACAAGGGAATCCTAGACTAGACTTAGGTTACAGGAAAACTGCACAGTGCAACTGGAAGGATTCTCTCCAGAAGCCTTCTTACCCCCACTACTCACAGACTCTCATTCCCCACATGCCTGTTCCACCGGGGAGTATACACCTTCACTGTCACATAGTCCATCGACTGCTTCACCTCCCTCTCTGGGTCTCGGCAATAGGCCGGATCAAGAATTCTCAGAGCTCCGTAGCTAGTGTTGGACTCTCTCTGGGAGAAAACCACTTCCTAGCAAACTCTCTCACCTAGAGAGAACTACTCACATCCCTGAAAACTTGCCTCTTCTACCATGGGCCTGACAACCCGCTTCTTCAACACACTCTTCGACTCAACTCCAGTCATGTGAGGACAACAACAATGATTCAACACTCATTCACACAGGGATGACAGTAGCAACAATAGATGGGCATGGCATCGCAGGCGGAAACAACCCACACTAAAACATGACACGGCTAAGACGATTACCCAAGTGTCAGGTTCATCAGAAGACACAGAATGGCTCACGGATTTCGGGTCTCAGGTGCGTGCATGAATATTTCCAAGGACGAATATAAAGTCCACGAGATTCACGGGAATACCCCGGTCGGCTTCACGGTTCTGGTTTTCAGGAAGGCGTGAGGGTATGCAGAGGGAACTCATAGAGATTCTACCCAATTCACGGAGGATGGAAAATGGTAAGTGAACCCCCAACATAGCTGATGCTTCAACTTTTAACTGCATGTGCCCAGGTCGACACTTGTCTTCCTAGAGCTGCATGCATTCCCTTTTTGCACACGATGCATTTCCCAGGACTTAGGATAAAAACATGTCGTTCACACAACTTTGGAATAAAAATAAATTATTATTCCCAAGGACTTAAGCCCCTAAGCTTAGCCCCTCTTCCCAACCTTTCATCCCCTTTTCCCTTACCCACCCCGTGGAATCTTAGTCCCCCATCACTCTTTCTTCGTGGTCGGTCTGCACACAACGATGTTTCAATATTTATTAATGTTCTGCATGATTACATATACAAAAACAGGCTCCTAGCCTTTAACACTTATTAGGCTCTCCAGCCTAATAAACACATAAGCCCACCAACTTATCAACACTCGGCTCACCAACCTCCAAAACATGATTACAATTCATAAACATGATTACAATTCATAATATAACTGGGGCACATCCTTTGGGTATTACAATCCCCTCCCCTTATTTTTGCATTGTCCTCAGTGCAACTCTTTACATAGCATCAAAAAGATTTTCAAAATCTTCAAAAATATGCGGGTATTCTGCCCGCATAGCATATTCATGCTCCCATGTTGCGTCCTTGGGACCATACCAGGTCGACTGGACCTTTACAAGACCTATGGCTCGATTCCGAAGCTGTTTGCTTTTTCGGTCCAATATGCGCACATGATGTACTTGCAAGACACCTTCTTGCTCCACCTGAATCACATTCTGATCAATAACATGATTAACATCAGGTATATATTTCTTAAGCAATGAAACATGAAACACATTATGTATAGTCATGGATGCAGGCAATGCAAGAATATATGCAACTGGTCCAATCCTTTCTAGGATTTAAAATGGCCCACAAAATTTGCTGCCAACTTGGAGCAGTTTCCTAGCATCAGGGAACTTCTATTAGCTTTTACTTTAAGGAAAACATGGTCTCCCATTTTAAACTCTCTGTAGGTTCTGTTTTTATCAACATAACTCTTCTGCTTGTCTTGGGCAACTTTCAAATTTTTCTTAATCTTCAACATTTGCTCTTCCATTTCCTTGAGCAACTTTGGCCCAACTACTTATCTATCAGCTGGGTTATCCCAACTTACTGGAGTGTTTCACTTTCTACCGTAAAGTGCTTCAAATGGGTTCATCTTCAATGATGCTTGAAACCCATTGTTGTAGGCGAATTCTACCAAATGTAGGTAGTCTTCCCATTTTGATGGTTTGTCCATCACATACATCCTCAGTATGTCTTCTATTACTTAATTCACCCGCTCTGTCTGCCCATTCGACTCAAGATGATAGGATGTATTGAAGTTCAGATTCGTTCTGAACCCCTTGAATAACCCTTTCCAGAAAATTGAGGTAAATTTCGGGTCTCTGTCAGACACAATTGTCTTGGGAATTCCGTACAATAGTGCCACTTCCTTCATAAATATGTTGACAACATCCTCTGCCTTGTGAGTAATCTTTAACGGAATGAAATGGGTAGCTTTCATAAGCTTGTCAACCACCACCATGATTGAATCATGTTGCTTGCCTGTTCTGGGCAATCCTGTGATGAAATCCATTGTCACTACCTCTCACTTCCACTCAGGAATGGGTAAAGGTTGTAGCAACCCTGTTGGGTTCCTTTGATCAACTTTAACCTTCTGGCACTCCATACATCTAGTGATGTATTCTACAATATCTTTCTTCATACCTGGCCAAAAGTAATGGCTCTTGACTGTTGCCATAGTCTTCTGGTACCGCATAATATTCAATATTCGACACCTTATCCCTAGGTGTTTCCTCCACATGGGCTGCAAATAATTGACAACCTTTCCTGTAGCACTTCTTCAACTGCATTGCTGAGATTTATCTGATAGCAACAACTCTCATAATTCCTTGGGTCATTTTCCGATTTCCTTCCTCATCCAGGCAAGTGAATGCCTTGCTACGACAGTTCAAGATGGCATGGTACTGGTCCAACCTGTCCATCCTAATTAGATAGTCATAAGAACCTAAAGACAGAATGTTCAATTCAACCTTTGTGCTTAGTCCATTCATGTCCACTGGACAAGACTTAACTAACTCATTGACTTTTCTCTTGGTTCCTATAGCCAGCTGCACTAACCAAGACTTTTCATGTTTTCTTCTCGACAATTGCAAACTTTCCACCACTTTAGGATCTATATAACTATGGCTAGCCCCTGAATCAATTAAAATAGTAAAGGCATGGTTGTTGATTATACCTTCCACTTCAATCATGTGCGACCGATATTCTTCTTTCTTGTTGTCTAGGGCTGTGTAGATGCTTGGCATTCTACTGCCCATGTCCTCCATTGTTTCATCCTGCTAAACATTATGGACAACTCTCACTTTGTCATTTTTGTGGGGACAATCTCTGTACTTATGGTTTCCTCGATAGCCCCAACACTAAACATGTGTCTGCCTTGGCCTTTGTCCCTCTACGTCATCCATTCTTGGCTCTCTAAACGATGGCTTTCCTTGAGGACCGTTTCTGAAAAAGGGAGGTTTGTCTCCCTCCTGCCTCTGCTCTTTCTTGAACTTCTTCTTGTCTTCCCAAGCCTTCTGGAACGTAGGATTTTCTCTTTGTTGTTCATATAAGCATTTCACCCTCCTTATCATTTCTTCCATAGTCTTAGGGTCATCATACTGAATCTTGTCACCAATGGAAGGTGGGAATCCACTTAGATACCTCTGAATCTTGACAGTATCATCCTTGATGAACGGAACATACTTCAACAATTCCAAAAATCTTTGCTCGTATTCATCAATGGTCATGCTGCCCAGCTTGAGTTCAAAGAACTCTTTCATCTTTCTGTCATAATATATTTTAGTCAAATATTTCTTCTCGAAATATTTCTTGAATTCTTTCCAAGTGATATAATTCTCTCTAATGTGCTACACCTGCACAAGTTGATCCCACCACATGGATGCCTTCCCTTTCAGTTGATACATCACAATTATTCCTTCTACATGAGAGGAATAATTCTACAGTTGGAAGTATTTCCTCATGCCAAGCAACCATGTCTCGACATCTTCTTCCTTATGGTGCTCTCCATCAAATGTGGGAGGCTTAATCTTGCTCATCTCACCCTTCATTTCATTTACTCCAGATCTCCTATGTTTTCTAGTAGGAGATGGGCTTGAACTTCTGCATACCTCCTTATTGGAATGTTTTGGGGAGTGATGAAAATGCCTGCTAACACTTCTTGATATTCTTTTCTTCTCAGGGATCCTACGACTCCCTGTTTTTCTTAAGTCACTCTCCTTATCCAATTTCTTTTCTATCCTTTCCAGGCTCCTTATCAAATTCAAGTTGAATTCTCCCTATTGATCCCTGGCTTTCATGAGCTTTCTGTTATCAACTCAGTGAGCCTAGGCATTATGTAATCTTTCAATGATTTTCATCATATGCCCTTCCTTATCCAACTCTTCTCCATGCCCATTGGAGTTCGATCCTTCAACTCCCAAATGGACGTCCATCCCTTTTATTTCATTCTCTGAATTGGAATCAATCTGCGCTTCTTCCATTTCTTTGTGCTCAGTGACAACTCTAAATGGTTCTGACACTCGCTAAACTTCTACAACACACATGAAGACAACCGAAATTTGTCAGGCCCTCATTCCTTAACAAATCCCCCAACATTCATAAAAAAATCTAAAAACGTTCAGATTTCATGAAATTTTCGAGCTCTGCTATGTTTTGTAATATTTTTCAGGTGATAGTCCCCTTTTCTCAGGCCTCAACCCATGTGATCACGGGCGTGATCAAGCGCTAGGTAAAAAGGTGCTACTTGGGTCTTCGACCTTCGAAAAATTTCAAAGTGCAATACGACAATCTCTCGAAGTTCAGATTACCGAACTCGCGAAGTAAGGTGGATCAACTATCCACATCTACTGAACATCCTACGACAGACACACACTATGGAACTTCAAGCGTCTGAGTTCCGGGACTTCGGGTCTTCAAAAGTTCGGGACTTCGGGACTTCGAAACTTCGGGACTTTAAGACTTCAGAACTTTGGGACTTCGGACTTCAGAACTTCGGAGCTTCAGAACTTTGGAAGTTCTCACACTTGCTTTCTTTCTATCATTCAAATTTAGAAATTCTGAACCCCAGGTCCACATGGTACATATGCCACCAACTCAGGTGGTGGCACATGGCATGTCTAGGAAGGTCCACGTCACCTCTGGCGATGTCATCTGCCCCCCCCACGCCTACTCTTGATTTAGAACTTCAGACTTCGGAAGTTTTCCCCTCAACATACTTTAATTCTCCCAAAATGTGAAATCACGATCTTCTCCTTTGCTTGATCCAACAATCAAGCTCTTTTCCTACGATCTACGATGTATATCTCCTTCGGGACTTCGACGTTTCATCTTTCGGCCTTTCTCATATCTTTGCATCAAGCTTCTCCAACGTCACGAAATCCGAAGGGCTTCCAAGATAACCCTTCTGCGCTTTCTCCAGATCTGACGGTCGTAAAGGTTTTTCCTTTCCTTCCGAACAAATCCTACGGCTCCCACACCCCAAGTGTTGAGCTCTCTCTCTCTCTCTGGTCAAATACCATGCCAGCTATGGTTTTATTCTACCACTACTCCTTCTGAGCTTCGTAACATGGTCAAGTAATCCCTTGACACTTAGGAATGCTTCTGAGGTCCAAAATTGGTTCTGCCTAACACAATTTCCACTCGAAACCTTGGGTCCAAAGACCACTTATTTGGCCCATCCAGGCTCAACGTTGAAACTCTTGGCTCTGATACCAAAATGTAACATCCCTAGCCATCAACATGCCAGGAAATGCCACTACCCAGCTTTGACTTAGCTCTGATACCATATTGTAACGTCCTTGGCCATCAACCCCACTGTTGGGCAATGCTACTATATAGAACATTCACATACATATATATACACATGCATATTTAATGAATTTAAATGACTTAGCACAGAGTAAACACATATTTACTGCTACCATACATAATTAATGGAATTAATAGTAATTCATACATGCAACAGAATACATGATAACATACAAGCATCACATAAAAATTAAGTACATATTTAATACTTATCTTTTAAACTAGTGTAATTCCACAAACTACATGTAGACCTTCCATGAACCTCCCAGCCTTATACCGCGCTACTCATCACACTCAATAGTGGGTTACCCTCGAGCTGGGACTAAGCTCCACCTAGGACAAGAGAATCCTAGACTAGACTGAGGTTACAGGAAAACTGCACATTGCAACCAGAAGGATTCTCTCCAGAAGCCTTCTTACTCCCACTACTCATAGACTCTCATTCCCCACATGCTTGTTCCACCGAGAAGTATACACCTTCACTATCACATAGTCCATCGGCTGCTTCACCTCCCTCTCTGGGTCTCGGCAACAGGCCGGATCAGGAATTCTTAGAGCTTCGTAGGTGTTGATGGACTCTCTCTAGGGGAAAACCACTTCCCAACAAACTCTCTCACCTGGAGAGAGTTGATCATAGGCCTGACAACTTGCCTCTTCTACCACGATATTGACAACCCGCTTCTTCAGCACACTCTTTGACTCAGCTCCAGTCAGGTGAGGAAAACAACAATGGTTCAACACTCATTCACATAGGGATGACAATAACAACAATAGATGGGCATGGCACCACAGGTGGAAACAACCCACGCTAAAACACGGCACGACTAAGACAATTACCCAGGTGTCGGGTTCCTCAGAAGAAACAGAACGACTCACATATTTCGGGTCTCAAGTGCGTACGTGAATATTGCCAAGGATTAATACAGAGGCCACAGGATTCACGGGAATACCCCGGTCATCTTCACGGTTCTAGTTTTCAGGAATGTGTGAGGGTATGCAGAGGGCACTTGTGGAGATTCTACCCAATTCGTGGAGGATGGAAAATGGTAAGTGAACCCCCAACACAGCTGACGCTTCAGCTTTTAACTGCATGTGCCTAGGTTGACACTTATCTTCCTGGAGCTGCATGCGTTCCCTTTTTGCACACGATGCCTTTCCCAGGACTTAGGATAAAAACATGTCTTTCACATAGCTTTGGAATAATAATAAATTATTATTCTCAAGGACTTAAGCCCCTAAGCTTAGCCCCTCTTCCCAACCTTTCAGCCATTTTTCCCTTACCCATCCTGTGGAAGATTAGTCCCCCATCACTTTTTCTTCATGGTCGGTCTGCACACAACGATGTTTTAATCTTTATTAATGTTCCGCATAATTACATATACAAAAGCAAGCTCTTGGCCTTTAACACTTAGGCTCTTCGGCCTAATAAACACATAAGACCACCAATTTATCAACACTCGGCTCACAAGCCTGTAAATCATGATTACAATTCATAAACATGATTACAATTCATAATATAACTGGGGCACGTCCTTGGGGTATTGCACCTGCACTATTTTATCACGACAAGATCAATGTTTCCATTGTCTCTATTTTTAAATATCCAGCTTTAGAAATTTGAGGAGCGTCTTGTTCAAATCAGTGGGTTTCTCCTATGAAGGAACATGTCTGCACTCTTTCATCACGACAAGCACACTGTTTCCATTGTCTTTGTTTTTAAATATCTAGCTTCAAAAATTCCTCTAATAGTTTTGTTGGATTACTAAGAGGGGGGGTGAAACAATAATAAAGCAATTTAATCATTTTTAACCACAAAATGCAAGTGTTATATCAATGTAGCATTATCATCCAATAGTTGCAGAGTAAATAAACAATGAACAAATGAACAATCATACACATACACAGTACACCAATGTTTTTATGTGGAAACCCAAAGCAGGAGAAAACCACATAATGTTTTTCTTATATGTCTTTAATAATTACATTCATTGGAAGCACCAAGTTCCTTTTTTTTTCCGGCTGCAACTGGAAGGAAGCTCCAAACCCCTAGTTTCTCAGGCTACAACCTCAGGGAAGCTCCAAATCCCCATTTCTCTGGCTACAACCAGAAGGAGACTACAACCCCCTATGTTCTCCTGCTATGATTAGAAGGTGGCTACAACCACCTGTCCTTGCCTCGTCCAACTGCCCTGAAATATAACTAGAATGATAGAACCACTATCACACTATCACTGTGAGATATACTGCTATAAACCTGTACCAATCAAACTGCACCAAACAACCTGTAACAACCTGTACCAATAACCTGTGCCAACATGTACCATACATCGACCTATACCTCAACCTGTACCATAAACAAATGCATCAACCATGCACCAAACCTGTACAAATAACTTGCCACAATAACTTGTCCAATCAACCTATCACAACAATCTGTCTCATCAATATTATCAACCAAATCAAATCTACTCACCAAGATCAATCACCAAGACAACTCTCAACCATATGCACAATATTACCAAGATGTGCATCAACCAAGCATAACACGACAACTCATAATCATCACCAAGATCAATATGTGCTTCTAATAATATACCAAGACAAGTATGCTACATCATCCATAAACCATGTGTCAACAATACTACTAACAAGTGCCTCCAACCATGTACTAAGTATGTACCAATCATGCATCAACTACTCATCAAGATGTACCAACATCATCAACTATACACCTCATGTATGTGCCAACTCATCAACTACTTGTCTCAACCATGTACCCAACATGTACCTCAACCAAAAGCCCTCATCAATTTCATCATCCAAATATGATTTGTAACTCTGTAACAGACCTGGTGTATATGATCACATACCTGCAAACCTTCCTCAACAAGAGACTAACATTTTCATCAAATTTTACTTTAGTCTCACATGACTAGTTTTGGATTAGTCAACAACCCTAACTTGCAATAATCATAACTATGTACCTGTAATGAATAAAGGTATAAAAATAGTACACAATGTTCTTCAGTGTCTTGTTTGCAATTTCTCTAGGTTTCACTTCTTGGAACTTCCCAGAAAGGGAGTTATAGAAAAAATGACATACCTTGTTGAATTCTGGCTTATTCTAGAGAGCGAACTTGTAGAGCGTGCTCCATTCAAAATATTTGTTGTATGGATCTGAAAATGGTACATAGAATACTATAGATGGTACTCTAACCAATACATTTGTTCTTACTTATTTTGGATCTGTTATGAAGAAGTTATGACGTTTTTACCCGAAACACATGTTTTAGACTAGTTTCAGGACTAGCCACAAACCCTGCTTTCCACGGAGTGTAACTCCAAAACTACAACGACCCACAAGTTGAAATTTTTTCACAACTACTTGGATATGTTTCCTCAACAACCTTCAAATTTCGCAGTCTGAATCAGTCTATAAAAAAAGTTATTGCGAAAATGGTGAGATGACCTGTAAATAACATACCTTAGAAAACATCATCAAAATAATTTATCCTCCCTTGAATTTCGGTCTTCTTTACTTCACTTTCCCTTTGAAATTCGCCTTAGATATCATTTTTTTACCTCAGTCACTTGTAGATATTCAATATGCTCAATTGTAATTAAATGAGAGACCCTTGTCTCTTATTTATACTTTTATGTAGCTTCCTCAAGGGGTTACCTTCTAACCATCTTAAACCACTTTCCTTATTTTAGGGCTAATCCACTTCTAACCACTTGTCCACTTAATAATTTCTCCATTAAATCTATTATTTAAATAATTTCTTTTGTATCCACTTTGACTTATAGTACACTCATCACTTCACTTTATTAATTACCTTCTAAAATCTCTTAAACCACTTTCCATATTTTAGGGCTAACCCACTTCTAACCACTTGTCCACTTAGTAATTTCTCCAAATATTTATTATTTAAATAATTTCTTTTGTATCCACTTTGACTTATAGTACACTCATCACTTCATTTTATTATTTAAATAATTTCTTCTTTGCAACCACTTTGACTACTTTGACCTTTTGGGGCTTCTAGATGACTCATGAGGGTTCTCCAACTTCACATGGCCATAACTCTCTAACCGTGAGGAGTTATGTGACGTTCCACATACCATTGGAAATGACATGACATGTACTATCCATCTAGAATAGTCTTACCTTCAAATATATTAAAACTCATACCATTATACATAAAAAAAAACTTGGGTCCATTACCCAAACCTTTGTGCTACCGAAATTCGATACTGGACTTTCTTCAAGGGTTGACATCAATGACAACCAACCCAAATAATCAATAAGTTTAAGCTTCAGCTAAGATTGTGTTCTGAGGCGCCCTTACCACACCTTTTTTTTCAATTTTTTTTTTCCAAATACTATAAAAAATGTATTCAATAAAACCTTTGAGAGAAACGACCTTGTGACGTACATTTGTCGGTCAGAGATGATATCAATGAAAATGGCTATCCAACATGGTGGTGATCATAATCAGGGTTAGGACTCCATGATTTTGAAGCAATTTTTTCGTTTAATAGGCCGAAGCAATTTATGTAATGACGAAGCAGATGCATGTTAATCCTCGAGCTTTCGATGTTCAAACCATAACCAATTCGAGAGAAGCTAGTATAATTATCTATAGGTGTGTCTCGTTCAAATCAATGGGTTTCTCCAAACGCAGGAAATTGCCCTCACTCTTTTCCATTGTCTCTATTTTTAAATATCCAACTTAAAAAATTTGAGGAGCGTCTCATTCAAATCAATGGATTTCTCTAACGAAGGAACATGCTTGTACCCTTTGATCATGACAAGCTCATTGTTTCCATTGTCTATTTTTAAATATCCATATTTAGAAATTTGAGGAGTGTCTCGTTCAAATCAATGGGTTTCTTCAATGAAGGAACATGCCCACACTCTTTTGTCATGACAAGCTCAACCTTCCCTCTGATATACCTGCAAACATATCCATGTCACAAATGAAAAATTTAAACTCTTATTTGGAGGATATAATGTCAGATATGAGTAACTGACTCATTTTCATTTTGGAAATCTCTTTTGATCAAAGAGGTTGTTACCTTTGTAGAACATAGGCTTCTTCCGGGCTAAAGGTTCTTCCCTGTTTCCCCCATACTATTAGAACATCTTGATTGAAAGATAAGCTTAAATTTTAATCACTCCTTTGTAAAAATTCAGAGATGAAAGGAAATTATTGAATCGAATGTATGGCATGGAAAGAAATGGTTCAATGTTGGGAGTGCAACTGCAAATTCTTTAACCCGATGACAATTGCAACCATGACATGCGATCTCTATTCTCTGTTTCCTCCCATGGCCTTCCAAAACATTTAGATTCAAACTCAGTGAGTTTTGCAGGTGCTTGCATCCTAAAGGACACTTTATTGCTCACAACATCACCTCCCTTTGATCAATCGGACTTCATCAGGTTTGATGTGCTACATAGACAGAAGGTTGTCCCAAAATGCCTAAGATACTTGCTAGTCCATGCGTTCAAGCCCGTGTTTTCTTCCACATCATTGATTTGATTTTCTTTCATTAAATCTAAAAAGATTCCAAATATTTTCTTTTCTTTATTTTATACTAAAGGTTTGTATAAAAAGTTTTCTTGATAAGAAATGTTTCATTTATAAATATTAATTATCCTAATGATTAAAATTAATGTTTGACAACCACTGTGATCACCATCTAGGCAAAAAAAAAAAAAAGAGTCTATGCGTTCTCCTCCTGTTCAAATTAACATGGAACTATTCCAACATCCAAAAGAAGTGGCTTCCCAATGATGGATAGGCAGCGAAGCATCTGTTTTTCACAAAATTTGCAGCCACGTCCTTCTAGATTTGCTCTCGACCTTTTGAGATATATTTTTCCTTCTTCTATTTGATGAATATATGCTATTCAGGTTTAGATTGATATACAGTTTGAGATGAATTTCCCTCTTTGTTTCTATGATCTGAATGGCGATGAAGAACCAACAACAGGAAGGAGCCGAACTGTTTATTTGTATATAGTGGATTAAGCTGGCACCGAAGAATGCAACCTCACCTTCAATTTTACATAACTCCCCCAAGCAATCTTCTTACATGCCTTAACCCTCGAAGTTGAAACTGGTATCAAAATCTCGAAGTTTTATATTCTTGATCAGTGCCAATTGTGTGGCCAATATGACAACCTTTTATGACTGTCACACATTGCTAGATAGTTATTGGAGTAATTGCATGTCGGTTAAAATATCTAGATTGATTACCATTTAGAATATCCAGATTGATAATCATAGAGAACACTCAAAACATAAAAAAAAAAAGAAGAAAACAAGAATGTGCTTAGGGGTAAAGAATGATCTTTTAGGTAAAAATGTTTACTATGTAAACTAACCTTATTGATTCCCCTATAATATTAAGTTAACTAATTTTATCAAGATATACGTATATTCAATATACTAGTATATATACAAATATATAAGTATTGTTTACATTGTTAGGTATATGTATAAGTATAGTTTACTTTGCTACCTATATGTATAGGTAGTATTAACTTTTAGTTGTAATACATTGACTCCATTCACTGCGTGAACATTGTTAATATTTAATTGTCATAATTGTTTTTCTTATTATTATTATTATTATTTAATTATTCTTAAGTTTTCGAGTCGATATATAAATAAGTTCATGTGGGATTTTGTATACAACCAAGTCAGTATATAAATAAGTTTACGAGGACTTTGTTTTTTGTCTAATTAATATCTTTTTCTTTTATTGTCACGTGAATGGCTCTCATTTGATCCCTATGAAAATGATATCATATCATTATGCGACAAATAGGAAATCAAATGTGGAATGGCTATGATTTGAATCATACGAGTAGAAGCGGGTCTTTTAATTTATTTATTTATTCACTTCACAGAAGGATTCGTCTACATAATAAACATTTCAATATCAACAAGCATTTGTTCATTTCAAAATATTGTATACTAATAGAACTATCTTGTTGCATAGTCGATCAAAATAGTCAAAATTTCAATATCAACACACATTTGTTCATTTCATAGTATTGTATACTAATAGAACTATCTTGTTACACAGTTGATAACTGTAAAAGAACTATCCCAAGAAAATCCCAAGAATTTTTGCCAAATGTTTGATGGGTTATTAGCAAATGCATTGCACTTAAAATACAAACAAGGCATGGACTAGCTGCTTTGCAACTATTTCTCTTGTTACTCTATTATTCAAGTTGAAAAAAAGACACACAAAACATGTTGACTTTTAGAAGAACAATCAACCTCATTATTCTTTTAAAATTTAAATTCAAATCTATAGCCACAATTTCATTATGATATATTATTCACATTTCCTCACTTTCAAATGTGAAAAAACCCCTTTTAATCAACACAATAACTAAGACTTATAACACAAATCTCCATCCTTTTTCATAACCATTTAACAAATTATATCATTTTTTTCACAATTTATTTTTTTACTTCTTTATATCTCTTATTTCATTTTTTTTCCACAATTTTTTTCACGTTTTTATATCTCTTATTTCATTTTTTTTCCACAATTTTTTTCACGTTTTTATATCTCTTATTTCATTTTTTTCCCACAAATTCTTTATGCTTCTTTATATCTCTTTCTACTCATCTCATGTGCATTTACTTTTTTTTTTTTTTTTTTAAGAATCATTTTATAACCCCTTGCACTTCAAAAACAATAACATTAAATTACAATGTTTGATAAAGACTAGAACATAACAAAACATATGAAGTTGGTCTTAGTCTCATTGTTGCACTCATAGTTCACTTTAAAGGGAACGGTGACATGCGTGTTTAAATTGACCGTTCCTAAGCAAAGCTTACATGGTCCCAAAGTCTCCCTTGCTATATGTGCCTTTGTAGATATTGGAAGTATTCCCGTGAATCCTTTTAGTTGGTCAACCCATCCAGAAGCTTTGATGCAGCCCCATGGTTAAACAAATGTACCATGTTCTTTAAAGACACATGCTTTCCTTAGGTGATGCATGTATAGTCTAGGGCTATATTAGATTTTTTAAAACATTTGCAGTGTAAATTTTGCATAAATAATACTCATAAAATGGCATATACTATAGGTGGGATAATAAAGCATGCAAAGAGTAACAACCCAACCATGAAATGGATATATTTTATGGAGAACATGAAGGGTCGTATGAGGTTCTAATGAGAGCTAGGGTTTTGTGAGTTTGTATATGTATCTTACATCTATTTTTATCACTATTTAGATTGGATTTTTCAATCTAGATGTCTGAGCTTGTCATCACATATCACAAGGTTGTTATGAGTTATTTATATGAGTTTGTATATGTATTTTACATCTAATCTTATCACTATTTAGATTGGATTTTTCAATCTAGATGTTTGAGCTTATCATCACATACCACAACAAGGTTGTTATGAGTTATTTATGGCTTCTACTGGGTTCGAAGATGGGTCATTTGATTTATCATCAATTGTGATAATTCATGATAGTTTTTGTTTTAGTAATCATAAGAATAATGATTCCTTCAAAGGCACCCCATAAATCATGATAGTTTTTGTTTTGGTAATCATAAGAATAATCATTACTCCAAAGGTATCCCATAAATTTGTTTCGAAGTTCCATCGCAAGGTGTTTTAAGATATTCCAATTAATATTTTTTTATTTGAATATGATGAAATATGTAATTTGTATAAATCATATACTTAGGTAATTTTAAATGTATATGTCCAATAACCATCATTAAACCTTGGGTGAAGGAGGTATGGAAGCCACATGGTTGGTACTAATTTAGAACTTGCAACTTGACCAAATGATTTATTTTTTCATTCCTTGAGGAATCAAACTATGTTGCCATCATTTCTTGCAAACCATAGGGTTTTCATAATGCCCTTTGTAATTTTGTCCTAGGTTGAATTGTTTTCAATCAAACATACCTTCAAACTATGTTTCTCACATGGGTTGAGTTTCCCATCCCTCCCATGCAATTCTGTTTTTACTTGATCCAGGTGGATATCGGTGGTCACCCACCTCTTCCAACTGGCTCAAAACCGTTTTTTGACAATTTTGGCAATTTACTATTTTTAGCAGTTTTAACTTTTGGGGCCATTTTGAGGGCCTAAATGAAGGTTTTTTGGGATCGATCTTCTCAATGATGGCCAAAGAAATGATTGAGCCCCCAAAATGAATCTCCTCGACCATACCTTTCCAACGGGCTATCATACACCTAAAACAGAGATCATATGCAAAAGTTACGACCCCGAGAAGTTAATGTACTAACTTAACCAAACGAGGCTCACATGACTTTTGGCGCTTCATCTCCTAGGGTTTGGTTTTTGGATGTCTAGAGTTTTTGGAATTCATGTTTATTGTAAAAATGCCTTCAGAGCCTCATTGTAATAATCTTCTTGCGAATGAGCCCAACCGTCACATCTCTTCTCAAAGACAAGCCACCACCATTCCAACAAGCTTGTTTCCGCTGCATTTTACAGTTTCAGCTTATTTCCTTATTGAATAGAAAACCAGTTTTACTGTATCTCTGTTATTTTGTGTTAAGCACCTGTTAATAATCTGTATTCATTTCGTTATGCTCATAAAATCCAGATCAGTGGTATCAGAGCGGTCTGCTCCTTGTCGTCTTAATGCATGTCCCCAACGAGGTCGGAGTACAAAGAGTTGGGTCTCGAGCTTGTTTCTCCTGAGGACAAAAGCTCTCGCACACCCAAGCGACCTCTCATGGCAGGAGAAAAAAAAGATGATGGGACAGGAGATCCTTTCAAATTGTTGATTGAGGAAGCCCTCACACAACAAAGGAACGAGATGATGGATAGTT
This sequence comes from Picea engelmannii, assembly GCA_009831015.1. NCBI lineage: Eukaryota > Viridiplantae > Streptophyta > Pinopsida > Pinales > Pinaceae > Picea > Picea engelmannii. The sequence goes on along the minus strand of ML857126.1, from coordinate 39,808 downwards.
TCACTCAAATCCTTCGACGGCTACCAATAGGCGATGCATCTTCTTCGAGCGGAGGCGCCCCCCCTTCAAGGTACAAATATACTTCGATATTCCTATATTTGAAGGTCAGATCGATGTAGATGCTGTAGACAAGTGGTTGAATCTGCTAGAAGGGTATTTTTTTGACCATAACTTTTCAAATAGAGAAAAGATTACTTTTGTGCTCCTCAAAGCCGTTCCCCATGTCAAAGATTGGTGGGAAACTTTCTATGAGAAAAAGGAAACAGAGGAAACCTCATTATTTACAGTCACGACCACCTGGGAATCCTTCAAGGATGCTATTGAGGAACAATAATACCCTGTCGGAAATTATGACGACTTGTATACCCAATGGACCACACTACGGCAAGAAAGAGACCAAGCAGTGCCAGATTTCACAAATATCTTTCATACCTTACACACCAAGCTGGGTATCAAAGATTCAGAGTGACATCTGGTGCTCAAGTATCACAACACTCTGCATAGATACATCTAGACCAAAATGGATTTTTTTGACATCTCATCCTTGGGCGTGGCCTATAGATATGCCATCAAAATCGAGCAGAAGCTCAAACAAAAGACGCGACAATTTGGGCCTGGGAACCCCTCACAAAAAAAGCCAGTAAAGGGCGGCCCCAACCCACAGAACAAAGTATAGATAAAATATGGATAGTATCAGGACAAACAGTCCAAGCCGCAAGCAAAGAAGGACACCAAAAAGACAAAGAAAGATACCGGGAAGTGGTGAAACTTCCATAAGAGCCCTTGGCATAACACTGTTGACTGCCGCTCAAAGCAGTCACTGGTGGCCGAAGTGAAAGATTCTGAATTAGATGCGGGTTCAGACTCTGAGCCATAAATAGAAAGGGGAAGATGGATCATTGATGCAGAACCCAGTGCCACTGTTCCTACCACCAAGCTCCAGCCTGGTGAACCAGACGAGCTAGAAGAAGGAGAACGCCTCTTCCATTCACAAATATGGGTAAAAGGAACGCCATTGCACTTCATCGTGGATAGCGGTAGACAGAATAACCTCATCTCAACATAGGTCATCAAGCGGTTGGCCCTGTCGACAACACTGCACCCACAACCCTACACCATTGGATGGCTACGCCAAGGAAGCGATGTATGAATCAACCAACAGTGTCGACTGTCGTATGACATCAATCCCTTCAAAGATGAGGTATTGTGTGATTTTTCTCCTCTTGAAGTTTGTGATGTTCTTTTGGGCCAACCTTATTTATGGAAATGTCATGATGTATATGAGTCTATGCCTCATAGTTTTTTTATTACTTTGAACAGGAAATTGCACAGGATACCCGAGGCAGTCCCACCTAGTGCTATTTCCTTGATCTCTGCTAAGTAATGCAGGAAGGTCATCTCTCAGACGAGGAATTTTGTCTTCTTCATGATTCACTCTTAGAATAAGTGAAATATCACAACCACATCCAGGGTCTCTGCGACCGACCTCTCCACACAACAGAAGCAAGTAGATAACGTTGTGGAAGAATACTCAGATATATTCTCCTCACCTACCGGGGTACCTCTACACTACCAGTTCAAGCACCCCCATCGATCTGACCCCCGACGCAACGCTTCCCAATGGGCCAGTCTATCGTCGCTCTCTGTTAGAGAATGAGGAGATAAAGCGACAGATCCAAGAATTTCTCCACAAGGGGCACATCCATCCCAACTCATCACCTTGCGGGAGCCCAATCGTGATGGTACAGAAGAAAGATGGAACCCGACGACTCTGCATTGATTACCGGGCTCTGAATAAAATCATAGTCATAAACCGGTACCTGATTCCTCGAATCGAAAACCTCCTTGATCAACTCACGGGGGCCAAATACTTCAGTAATATTGATCTGAAGTATGGCTACCACTAGGTCCCGATAGAACAGACAGATGTATGAAAAACTGCCTTCAAGTCAAAGGAAGGCCTTTTTGAATGGTTGGTCATGCCCTTTGGTTTGACAAATTCTCCAGCCACTTTCATGAGGATGATGGATGATATCCTGCGACCATTCACCAATAATTTTGTAGTGGTGTATTTGGATATCATTCTCATTTACAACAAGACTTGGGCCGAACAATTGCAGCACATTCAACAGGTCCTGCACACCTTGCGACATCACAAGCTATATGCCAACTTGGAAAAATGCTCCTTCGGCATGGACATGGTCCATTACCTAGGATACATAATTGATAAGCATGGCATACATGTGGATCCAGCCAAGATCCAAGTCATCTGTGACTGGACAACCCTAACCACACTCACTGAGCTTCGGAGCTTCTTGGGCCTTTCCAATTTCTACCGTAATTTTGTGTTGGGATTCTCCCATATTTGATGGGTCCTCAGCCAAATAACCAGGTGTGGTGGTGTTAGCGCTGGAAGTCGCTACTGGATTGCTTGCAGAAGAAGAGCCCAATGCCCATCAATTTTTATGTCACGGTTTGATAGGTGGGTGATCAAATGGGTAGAGACTCGAACATGTATCGCTTCAAAATAGGAACTGTTTCTGATAACAAGGAACAAAGGAGGTCTTGACCCAACTTCAGTCAGGAAATTGATT
>ML857126.1:16379-37114 GCA_009831015.1 Picea engelmannii | reverse complement strand
TGCACTTGTTTATGGTACAGGTTGATTATAGGTTGATGCATGGTTGATGCATGGTTCATATTTATTGGTATAGGTTTACAACGGTATATCTCACAGTGATAGTGTGACAGTGGTTCCATCATTCTACTTCTACTTCAGGGTGGAAGGATGGGGTAAGGATAGGTGGTTGTATCCACCTTTCGGTTGTAGCTGGAGAACATTGGGGGTTGTAGCCTCCTTCTGGTTGTAGCCAGAGATTTGGGGAGTTGGAGCTTCCCTCAGGTTGTGGCCTGAGAAACTAGGGGGTTGGAGCCTCCTTCCAGTTGCAGCTGGAAAACAAAGGAAGTTGGTGCTTCCAATGAATGTAATTCTTCAAGAAATATAAGAAAAATCATTCCGTGGTTTTTTCCCGATTTGGGTTTCCACGTAAAACACTGGTGTACTGTGTATGTGTATGATTGTTCATTTGTTCATTGCTTATTTACTCTGCAGTTATTGGATAGTAATGCTTCATTGATATAGCACTTGGATTATATGTTTAAAAGGGATTAAATTTCTCTATTAATGATTCACCCCCCCTCTCAGTAATCCAACAGCTCGTAGAGGAAAAACTCTGAAAACAAGATCCGCTTGGTTCAGGGATTCAAGAAACTGAAGGGAAGACTTGACTGGATCCTCCAATTCCAAGTCGTTCAGTGCTGAGAAATTCACAGAGACTGTTTAGAACAACACAACTGTTAGAGTGATCCAACATACATCATCCTATAACAATCACAACTCGACTGGATCCTCCAATTCTGAGCTGCTCTAATACAGTATACACAGATATATGAAAGAAACTGACATTCATAAGGCAAGGAGTCTCAAGAGTCCAGAAAATAACCAGAACACAATTCTTCATTAAAGTTTTTACAACTGGGAGTCTTTCTCAACCATCAATGCCTACAAAAATACAATTACTGAATCTATATACTTAGAAAATTTGCCTAGCGGCGACCTGTTCAGTCCTTCCAGGCTTGGTGCCTCTTTAGCCAAAAATGGGATGAGTAATCACTGTTGGACCCCACCTCATCTGCGTATGGCCTCCGTAAGAGGAGTAGCTGGGTCATTAAGAGATAGGATAGCGTGCGCAGACCTTCTCCATCCGGCTGAGGGTTCAGCATGGCCTCACTCTGAAAAATTGGGTACACAGGACATTCTCGAGCAGACTGCTCGCCAGGCCCTCCATACCCCAAACTTAATGAACGACAGGAGGTCTAAACCACTTGATCACATCCTCATTTATTCCGAGTGAAAACCAGGATCGAGGTCTCACCAGTTGGCGCATGGAGACCACGATGATCCTTCCGGCGATCCAACCCGACACCTTTGGCCCCTTTATGCACAACTCCTTTCCTCCTTGGTGACCATGGGCTGTGATCCTAAGTTTAATTTCAAAGCGCTATCGGTGCTTGGGGGATCGCGGGTGAGAAAGGAACAAGACCTTTCCTCTTCAAAATCGCGACGAGCGAACTTCCAGGAGAGCTCACTTGGGCGCCACGCGTCCTTGAAAACAGATGGTCCCAAATTTACCCGACGCTGCTATGGGTCCCAGCTCCTGGGCGCTTTCGGCACTTCGGGGTTCGGGGCTTCGTGATACAAAGTGACATGAAACCTTTACCACTTGAAGTTGCGATTACTGAAAGCCGACGCGACAAGATCTTGCACTAAATCCCGGGTGACTTGGCAGCCCCGAAATCCCGATGGCCGTTGATCAACTTTGTAGATGGATCTCGGCCGCTGAAGACAAAACTTTTCCCGCTCGCTTGTGNGGTGCTCCTCATGCGACTCGCTGACCAGAAGGCCCCTTGCACCCCGGACAAGAAATGTTACTAACATTAGGCTCCATGGGGGATAGAGTCGTCCCCATGATGCTTAAGGACTCATTTGAAATTCCAGTGCCTTGTTGTTGGGCTATGGAGTCATTTACTAAGACGAAACAATAAAATTAAAACAAAGAACAGAAAGGACAATATTTACAAAACATGGGAGCCATGGATGACTCAAATAAAACATTTTTTAAGAAAATGCCCATTCACTGGGCCGCCGAAAATTTCTTCGCCCTCCAAATCCTGTAGCCGATATGTGTTATTTGAAAAAACCTCAGAGATTTTGAATGGCCCGATCCACAGGGCTTCAAATTTGCCGTGTTTGCCCTTGTCTTTCTTAGGAGCATCCCATTTCATCACCAGGTCTCCTGTCCAAAATCCTTCCTTTTTGGCCTTCTTATCAAAAACCTGTTTAATTCTTTGCTGATGGTCCTAAATCCTGTCCATTGCCTGCTCCCTGACCTGCTGGACTTCCACTAGCTGATGAATCCTTATGATCATGTCGTTAGGCTCCTCCTGATGGTCTTGGAGGAACTTTGCTACAGGAATGGCTAAATGAGAGGGGAAAACAGCCTCCGCTCCATAGACTAATTGGAAAGGAGAGACGTCGATAGACCTCTTCGTGGCTACTCGATCGGCCCACATAGAAAAATTTAGTCTTGAATGCCAGGCCTTCTTGTTGTCTTCCAACAATCTTTTGATGATCCTTATCAGACTTTTGTTGGAGGATTCTGCTAAATCGTTGCCCTGTGGATAATATGGAGTGGAGTGAACCAGCTTGATTTTGAACTGCTCACAGAACTTGGCTAATGGCTCAGACCCGAAAGCGGCTGCGTTATCAGTGAAAATTTTACTTGGGAAACCGAACCTTGTGATGAGGTCTTCCGGGAACCCAATGATTACCGTGTGGGAAGCACTCCTAGTAGGGATAGCTTCGATCCACTTGGTAAAGAAATCGGTAGTAGTCAGGATCCATTTGTGTTGCCCACTGGAAGCGGGGTGAATTTCTCCAATGAAATATAGGCCCCACTGCTGGAAAGGTCCTGAAACAACCACATGATTTAGCGGCAAGGACCTGAGTTGTTGCTTTCCTGCAAATTTTTGACATTGGATACAGGCTCTAACTCCTCTATGGACATCATCGAACAAGGTGGGACAATAGTACCCGACTCTGAGAATTTTGTGGGCTGTGGCCTTCCAGGAATGGTGCCCTCCACACCAGCCGCTGTGAAATTCATCCATGATCATTTTGGCCTCTTGGGAATTCATGCATTTTAAAAGCACCCCCAGGGGGTCTTTCTAGTATAACACTTGAACAATCAGGAAGTATCTGACTGCCTTGAGCTTTAGAGCTCTTGATTTGTTTCTTTGTAGACCGTATGGAGGCCGTAATTCTTGTAGAAAATATATGACATCCCTATACCAAGGACATCGAGCCAATGGGGACTCCCTTTGAGGGTCTCTTTCAGACGATCAACCCTGCTGAATTCCTGAACATTCGTTTATGAAACTTACCCTCAGATCTTGGCAGCTTGCTTTAGCCAAAATCTTGGCTAATCCTTGACCTTTTATCAATTTGGTGGGCCTTATTTCCAGGTCGAATTCCATAATCTTAGCTATCCATTTGCTCCTCCTCCCGTCTATGTCAGGCTGAATGAGAATATCTTTAACCGCTGCTGAGGGGACATAAGCTATGATTTTTGATTGCAGGACATAAATTCTAAACGCCTTGAGGTCCTTTACCAATGCGTAGGCCTGCTTCTCCATATTGTCATATCTGACTTCGACATCCCTCAATGCTCGGCTGAAATAGGCGATAGGTTGCTCTAGCCCATCCTCGCTTTTCTGTAATAAAACAACAGCCACCGTGTCAGGTGAGGCAAAGGAGAAAATAAGGAAATCCTTTGAGTAGTGGGGACTGATAAGCACAGGAGCTTCAGTCAACACTTTCTTTATTTGCTCAAAGAAATGTCGCGATTGAGAAGTCCACTTTACTTCATTTCCTTTCTTCAACATGGCTGTTATAAGCTTTACCCCCTCAACAAAGTTAGGCACAAACCACCTCAGAAAATTAATCTTACCAAGGAAAGATTGGACCTCCTTCTTGGACCTCGGGATGGATAGTGCTTGTATTGCCTCAACTCTGCTAGGGTAAATCCTGACTCCTTCCGCCGATACTATGTGGCCTAGTAACTTTCCCTCTTGCATGGAAAATGAAGACTTCTTAGGATTTAATGAAATGCCAAAATTCCTGCATTTCAGAAAAACCTTCCTAAGATGACAACGGTGTTCTTTATCAGATTTTGAAAATAATGTGATGTCATCCAGGTAGACGACTACAAATTTATCCTTTTCCCCAATAAAAGCTATGTCCATGGCACGCTGAAACGTTTCCCCTGCATTCATTAATCCAAACGACATCTTGGCATACATGAATGTCCCCCATGGAGTGGTAAATGCCATATTTTCTCTGTCCTTAGGCAGAACAAAGACTTGATTGTAGGCAGAGAAACCATCAATCATGGACATCCTGGAAGCTCCTGCTACCCTCTGCAGTATATGTTCCATCTTTGGTAAGGGGTAGTTATCTTTTCGTGAGCTCCTGTTCAAGTTTCTGAAGTCTACACAGAGCCAGATCTCTCCACTCTTTTTCCTTACTGGAACCAAGTTGGCCACCCACTCTAAATATCTCAGCGGTACAATGATCTGAGCTTGAAGCAGCTTCTTCACTTCCCTCTCCATGATAGGCAACAACATAGGATTGATCTGTCTCAGCTTCTGCCTAAACGACTTTACATCTTCCTTTAATGGGATTTTATGCTCGATGACAGAAATGTCATACGTTTTGAGGTCTTCGTATGTCCAGGCGAAAACATCCACAAATTCTCTCAAAAGTCCAATGTATTCAGACCTCTGCTCCTTTGTCAGACTTCTTGACAATTTGACATACTTGGGCTCACTCTCGGTCCCAATGTTGCACTGAATAGTGCCAACGTCCTCCTCCGAGACTTCTCCTTTTAACGACACATCATTTCTATCAAAAAGCCTTTCCAAAGGAACCAGTCCTCTGGGAATATGGTTGCTGGGAAGCTGTACAATGTCATGCTCTGCAATCTTATTCAGAAAATTACCCCCATCGAGTTCTTCCTCTGAGACGGCGTCTTGGTCGATGTGCGTTTCTGAAAATTCCTCGATAGTCTCCAAGAACCTCTTGACCTCGAGATCATCCTCGAATACCTTCCAATGTTTGACGTTGTCAGGTATGTAGGGCCTGTATTTTACCTCTACATTATATCTGAATTTGGGTGGCAAGGGTACTTTGAAATTGCTATCCGATGTAGCCAAGGAATCTGCCAAGGTGTTCTCCTCTCTTGGGATGAAAGAAATATTAAATGCTGAGAAGAAATTGTCAATAAGGTCCCAAACCTCATTCCTGTAACTCCTGAGTCGAGGATGCTTAGCCTGATAAGTGTTCCTGATCTGCTGAACCACCAACTCTGCATCTCCAAAAACTGCTACTTCTTGAATTCCCATTTCCTTTGCGGCTCTTAATCCCAGGACGAGAGCTTCATATTCTGCCACATTGTTGGTAGCTTCAAATTCTAATTTGTAAGACAGAGATATGGTTTCCTGAGCAGGTGACGTGAAAACCACCCCAGCTCCAGCGCCCTCCTTGGAAGAGGCTCCATCAAAGAACATTTTCCAGACGGGGGTGATGGAGGGAGGAAATTCAGGGGAAATGGTGGGTTGCTTTCTGAGTTTAAGAGGAGGTTCGGGAGCATTGGTGAGTTGTAGCACACTAGATCCTAAATCAGTGTCTAAGGCAAAAATGAGATGGTTGATAGGGTTGGCCTCATCGCTGATTATATAGGCCAGTTGGGCTTCCCTGTATACTCTTCTATGCTCTCCTCCAAACACTGGGATAGTAGCATATGTGAGGTCCATCTGCAAGGTTCCCCCCAGTATTTTTATCCAAGATATTGATAACAACATACCGAACTTGGGGGGGACATCGACCACTACAATATCAATGACCACACTTTTCATGGGCAACTGAAACAAAGTCACGACCAGGTCTTTGATAACTCCTAGACACTGAAATTTTCTGGAGTCAAAGGAATAGAGGTCATGGGAGGCTCGGGTGAATTCTAACCCTAATTCCTCCATAACATTTTTGGGCATGAGGTTGTGAGAAGCCCTCGAATCCATCAAGAAATTGTGCAGTACCTTATCATGTATGTTCAAGGAAGTGTAGAAGGGAGGGGATGATTCATTCTTGTCTTCTACCATAGGACCTAGGATAACTGCAAGCTTTTCATCTTGTAAATTGATGGATTCTGTGGGAAGGCATGGGGTCTCGGATTGCAGAAGTTCAGAGAAGCATTTCTTGAACCCTTCATGTTTAATTAATTCAGTTAGAGGCACCGGGATCCTGATCTTTTGAATCTCATGCTCAAAATTAAAGGAGGATGCAAGCTTCAAAATTTCTCTTATTTCGGGAGAATGAATCTGGACTATGGGAGAGAGGGGTTGGCATTTATTACCTCTGTGACTGTCCGCCATTTCATTGGCAGGCTTCTCTACTCCCCGCTCAGGAATATCAGGTGCTACTATCCTCTTCTTAGACCTCAGATCATATCTACCTTGGTTGCCACTAGCCTTGTCACCTTTGCTCAGTTCATTTAGTTGACTGTCCATGAGGGAATCCTCGTATGCTGATTGGGTGAGATGAAGAAAAGGAGGAGTGTCTCCGAAGCAATGGATTTTAGGATCTAGCTCATCTGTTTCCCCTTCTTCTTCCTCAGCCACAAAATTGTTTTGAAAAGGGGTCTGAATTTTTTGGTCATCTCTGTCTCTTTGCATCATCGGGGGAGTGATATTGTTTGGCCTCCGAAAACCTCCTTTGTTTTCGATGCTATGAGGGCCCTTGTATGCTTGCCTCCTCTCTACCTTCATTCTTTCCATCTCTGCAGATAGAGACTTTACCATCTTGGTTAGTTCATCTACTTGAAGGTGGGGCACCGATGGGCCAGAAGTTGAGGCTTCGGATTTTCCCTTTATTCTTCCCGCGTCAGCCTCGTTCCTCAATCTATCGGTTTCTAATACATTGGATTCCACTTCTATGGATGCGTCTTGCATTTGAGATAAGGAGGCGACTCTTCTTTCTCTCAATAAAAGACAAAAATCGGGGCCAAATGCACTAGCGTAGGACATCTTGGCCGAAGCTTCTGATGGCTTTATTTCATCAGGAATCTTATTGTACATCTTATTGAAACTTTTGGAGAAGTCAGAGACAAACTCTCCTTCCATCTTCTTCAAAGACCCAAACTCAGTCATATAATACATGAAATCCTTCTTATCTCCCCACTGCCTCAGGAAAGCATTATCCAGGGCATCAATTCCATCAATAGATCTGGGAGGTAATCCTCTAAACCATTTCCTTACCTCACCATCCAGGCTATGGACAAAAACCCTCATCCAGACATCTTCATCTCCAATGTTCAGGTTGTCTGCATAACTGTAGAAAGAAGCCAGGTGTTCTTCCGCAGTTATGTCCCCTTCCCCGGTGAACTTGGGCATATATTTCAAGTAATCTCCAGCAGGGAAAGGATTCATGGGATGAGGTAAGATCAAGGGAGCATAACTAGCAACAACTATGGCATCCATTCTATTCAGAGGGGGATTAGCACCAACCATAGGAATATTAGGTGGAGGAGAATTTGGAGGAGAAGGAGTTCGCAAAGGGGTTATTGATAATGAGTCTCGAATTGGAGTGGAAAACAAGAGGGGATTTAAGGAGAAGGCTAACGAGCTCAAGTCAGCAGGTGCTCCTCTTTGCACAGGAGTGGTTAAACTAGGCGTAGGGAAATATTCTGCGGTCCTGGGTCTATGCCAGGGTACAGCTTCAGGGGAGAGGGGAGTGACAAGGTCTTGACCCTCCGGTCCCAGACCAGGAGAGGAAAACTCGACATGAACACTCCCAAAATTTAGGAAACGAGAAACTGTAGAAATAGGCCTATCGTGAAACTGAGGAGGAGAAAAAGGAGCTCCCACAGAAGGATATGGTGGATTACCTGGTTCAGTGATGGACGCTTCTTCTTTAGAGGCCTCTCCCTTTCTGAGCACCGCCTCTGGATCTGTTTCAGGCCTAGCTAGAGGCAGTTGTGGATGAGACCGCGTATGCCTAGCTCTAAAAGCCACAATTGACAAGGCAGGTCTGCCACAGTGGAGTCGTCAAAATGGAGTCGCCAGGTGCATATTAGAAATCTTGAAAGGCTCCGATAATTCGATGCACCTTCGGATCCAGAGGCTCAATGTCGTTCTACCCAGGGAAAATATTCAATTTCGTCCCCGACAATGGCGCCATAAATGTTAGCGCTGGAAGTCGCTCCTGGATTGCTTGCAGAAGCAGAGCCCAACGCCCATCAGTTTTTATGCCACGATTTGATAGGTGGGTGATCAAATGGGTAGAGACTCGAACATGTATCGCTTCAAAATAGGAACTGTTTCTGATAACAAGGAACAAAGGAGGTCTTGATCCAACTTCAGTCAAGAAATTGATTTAAAGATGGGCAGGTGGAAGACTTGGGAGAAGAATGGACAAACTATCTCAGGCAACAGGCCTTTCGGTAGCTCGTAGAGGAAAAACTCTGAAAACAAGATCCGCTTGGTTAAGGGCTTCAAGAAACTCAAGGGAAGACTTGACTGGATCCTCCAATTCCAAGTCGTTCAGTGTTGAGAAATTCACAGAGACTATTTATAACAACACAACTGTTACAGTGATCCAACATACATCATCCTATAACAGTCACAACTTGACTGAATCCTCCAATTCCGAGCTGCTCTAATACAGTATACACAGAGATATGAAAGAAACTGACATTCATCAGGCAAGAAGTCTCAAGAGTCCATAAAATAACCAGAACACAATTATTCATTAAAGTTTTTACAACTGGGAGTCTTGCTCAACCATCGATGCCTACAAAAATACAATTACTGAGTCTATATACTCAGAAAATTCGCCTAGCGACGACCTGTTCAGTCCTTCAAGGCTTGGTGCCTCTTCAGCCAAAAATGGGATGAGTAATCACTGTTGGACCCCACCTCATCTACGTATGGCCTCTGTAAGAGGAGTAGATGGGTCATTAAGAGCTGGGCTAGCGTGCGTAGACCTTATCCATCTGGCCGAGGGTTCAACATGGCCTCACTCTTAAAAATTGGGTACATAGGACATTCTCGAGCGGACTGCTCGCCAGGCCCTCCATACCCAAAACTTAATGAACGACAGGAGGTCTCAACCACTCGATCACATCCTCATTTATTCCGAGTGAAAACCAGGATCGAGGTCTCACCAGTCGATGCCTAGAGACCACGATGATCCTTTCGGCGATCCAACCCAACACCTTTGGCCCCTTTATGCACAACTCCTTTCCTCCTTGGTGACCACGGGCTGTGATCTTGAGTTTAATTTCAAAGCGCTGTCGATGCTTGGGGGATCGCGTGTGAGAAAGGAACATGACCTTTCCTCTTCAAAATCACGACGAGCGAACTGCCAGGAGAGCTCACTTGGGCGCCACGTGTCCTTGAAAATAGACGGTCCCAAATTCACCCGACGCTGCTGTGGGTCCCAGCTCCTGGGCGCTTTCGACGCTTCGGGGTTCAGGGCTTCATGATACAAGGTGACATGAAACCTTTACCACTTGAACTTGCGATTATCAAAAGCCGACGCGACAAGATCTTGCACTAAATCCGGGGCGACTTGGCAGCCCCGAAATATCGATGGCCGTCGATCATCTTTGTAGATGGATCTCGGCCGTTGAAGTCAAAAATTTGCTCGCTCGCTTGGGGGGGGCTGAAATGAATCTTTCTGCGTTGTTCTCGGGCGCTCCTCATGTGATTCGCTGACCAGAAGGCCCTTTGCGCCCTGGAAAAGAAATGTTACTAACAGGTGGTAAGGAAAAAATTGCGTGGGGCCGATCCCAACAATAAGCGTTCGACGATTTGAAGCAACGCTTGTGCTCAGTCCTAGTACTTTCACTACTAGACCTGCAAAAACCCTTTGAGATCGAGACAAATGCTTCAGACTATGCGGTGGGCACCGTTATCACTCAGCACGACCACCCCGTGGCCTATCATAGTGAGACACTATCATATGATGTCCGTAAGTACCCTACTTACGACAAAGAAATGTACTCCATTGTGCAAGCCTGCTGCCAGTGGAGACATTACATTCTTGGGAAGGAGATAGTCATCCACATTGATCATCAACCACTGCAATTCATGCAGACACAAGGAAAATTGTAGAATGATCGCCATCAAAAGTGGTCCACATACTTGCAGCAATTCCACCTCAACATAAAGTATAAAACAAGAAGCACCAATCGCGTCGCTGATTGTCTCAATAGACTGCCAATCGTGACACTCACCACAGTGCTAGACTCCTGTGGCCATGAGACCTCTGGATGGCCCCAACTCTATGAGATAGACCCGAACTTTTCCACCACCTACCAAATGTTGGGTGCAAACACGATTGTCGATAATTTCCATCTTTAGGATGGGTTGTTGTGTCGTTTGGGCCATATCTGTGTTCTATCAAGTGAGAGAGTGAAACTGATCTAGGAACACCACTATAGTGGGGTGGCAGGACACTTCGGTGACAAAAATACAATGGCGATGCTACAGAAAAATTTCTACTGGCCGAAACTTTGACAGGAGGCCAACAAGTATATCAGGTCCTGCACTGCCTATGCTAGTGCCAAACCGACCACTAAGAAACAAAGCATGTACACCTCTCTTCCTACTCCTGACAGACCATGGGAATCCATATCAATGGACTACATGTCGGGCCTCCTGTCCACCAAGTGGGGAAATGACTATGTTTTTGTGGTTGTTGATCGCTTTCTAAGATGGCGATTCTGGTTGCCTGCAAGAAGAACATCACAGCAGAGGCCACTGTCAAGCTCTTCTTTGAACGATCTGGGTACATTTTGGAATCCCACAAACCATTGTCTTAGATCAGGACAGTCGATTTCATAGCACATTCTGGTCAAGCCTCTGGTCACTGCTGGACACCAAGATCACCAAATCCACGACCTTCCACCCCTAGATAGATGGCCAAACCGAGGTTGTAAATTGAATGATTGTGCATATCCTTCGCATGTATAATTAAAATCACCCTCGCACATGGGATGAGATCCTTCCCTATGTCCAACATAGCTACAATCGAGCCCTTCATAGCGCAACTGACCATAGCCCCTTTCAGGTGGGGTTGGGATTCCAACCATTGGGTCCCATAGATGTTGCACTTCCCCTTGCGTTCACTTCGACCGACTCATATCCTGCTCCAACTGAAGCTAACAAAGCCACACGGTTCATTGAGCGGATCCAACACATCCGCCAACAGGTTCAGGATATACTACAGAAGTCCAATGACAAGTACAAGCAACGCCATGATCAACATCGGGTGCCACATAAGTTTCAGGTCGGTGACAAAGTTTGGTTGCACTTGCAGAAAGAACACCTTACAGGACCCCATCAGAAGCTTCACCCACTCCATTATGGGTCGTACACCATCACCAAGTCCATGGGGGATAATTATTTTGAGCTCAACATTCCTCCTTTCCTTGGCCTGCACCTAGTGTTCAACGTGGATCTCCTTAGCCCTTATTTCCCACCATTATTGGAAACCTCAGACGTAGCAGAGAAACTGACACCAAAAGAGCTCAACCTCAACTGCATATAATAGGCATCCAATGATCATATTTTGGACACACAAATCAAGGGCACTCAACAACAAAGGATCTAACTTTATCAAGTCGTCAAAGCAGGGCAACTCCTACACCAAGGCAAGTGGCTCACCTGGGACCAAATTCAACAGAACTTTCCTCATCTGATGGGGGAACTCAACACAATGGATACCATTGCTTCCTAAGGAGGGAGGATTTATCCATGTGGATATCGGTGGCCACCCACCTCTTCCAACTGGCTCAAAACAATTTTCTGACAATTTTGGCAATTTACTATTTTTAGCAGTTTTAACTTCCAGCGCCATTTTGAGGGCCTAAATGAAGGTTTTTCGGGATAAAGCTTCCCAATGATAGCTGAAGGCATGATTGAGCCCCAAAAATGAATCTCCTCGATAATAAATTTCCAACATGTTATCATACGCCTAAAATGGAGATCGTATGCAAAAGTTACGACCCCGGGAAGTTAATGTACTAACTTACCCAGATGGGGCCCACATGACTTTTGGCGCTTCATCTCCTAGGGTTAGGTTTTTGGATGTCTAGGGTTTTTGGCATTCCTGTTTATTGTAAAAAGGCCTTCAGAGCCTCATTGTAATCATCTTCTTGTGAATGAGCGCAACCGTCACATCTCTTCTCAGAGATAAGCCGCCACCATTTCAACAAGTTTGTTTCCGCTGCATTTTACAGTTTCAGCTTATTTCCTTATTGAATAGAAAACCAATTTTACTGTATCTCTGTTATTTTGTGTTAAGAACCTGTTAATAATCTATAGTCATTTCGTTTTGCTCATAAAATCTAGATCATTACTTGAGTTCATTTCTACGTCGATGGGTAGTTTTATTTTTTACAAGCCCGCCCATTTCTTTAGCAATATGTCCCATAAAATGTTCTATCTATTAACCTACCAAAAGACCTCAAGGAATTTTTCCTAATAATGGTTGGAGACAATATTATCAAACAACTAATTTAATATATTAATCTTTGTGATAATTTCTCCCAATTTTAGAGTTTGTATCACAAGATCCATCATTGTTTGCTCATGGCTAAGACAAAGCTACTTATTTCTTTAACGAACCAAGTATCTCAAACCTATGCTGAATTATTGGTTCAAGTCACTAATGAAATTGGTGGAAAATGGGTTCAATTAGTCCATAAGAACTCCTAGAACAACAATACAATTACAACCTAAACGGTTCACCCCAACAAGATGAGAGCATACTATGTGTTTTCTCCTTCCAAGCCCATGACCTTAGATGATGAGAAGGAGGTGCTACAACCCTTTCAAAATACCTCTTCTAGGAAAGGTGGTTGGAGGTATCACTCCCCCATGCCTCTTGTTGAACTCCCAAGTGGACCCAAACCCAAGGAGTCTTAAAACAAGTCCAAGGTTTGCACTTTGGAAGATTAATTTCATCCTTCGACCTTTAAAGATGCAACAACATAAAATGCCTATGAGGTATTGGTCAAGTTATATATACTTGTTTATGAATATAATATGGGCTATGCCATTATTGATTTCAAATGAATGTATCATTATGGAATATCAAGGTCCTCACCAACCCATACAAGAAAACTATGTTAAGTAGGAAAAGGATTTTTCTTTAGAATCTTGATATTTTATGCATTCATGAAGTGAGAGGTTATTATTTTATGTTAAAAAATACTCTAAACTATATTAGGATACATATTGATATTTTTTTATCCAAAATGGGTCTACATAGTTACCATATGACTTTTTCGATGCTTTGGAAATGGGAATGTACTATTTAGGACCTAGAAAGATCGTTTTGGGCCAAATCCTAAAAACTACACTAACATACTAGAACAAAAAATCCCTTGGTTCAAGTTCAAATAAGTGTAATTTTAGGGTCTAAGACGTCGAGGACATGTGTCCTATAGGTCCTCATAGCATTCTACATGTCAATAGTTTTCCAACAATGGTTTGTTTTCATCAAACATAGTCCATATGTGAAAATTATGCCCCAAGCAAGGTAAAGATATAGTTATTTTTCCCAAGTCCAAGTCACAACCATTTTATCTCACCATAATACACACACATAGCTAGTAATATATGGGAATCCACTAGAGACTTCTAGAAGAATCAAAGAGATTCCAAGAGGGTTTTGAAACCTAACCCTAACCCTAACCCTAATTTGATCTTATAAAAAACTTAACATAAGGAGGGAAACATGTTCTCTTTATTTAGTCGTCAACTAACATTCCAAAGTATGAGCACGAGTGTAGTGTACTTAATCAATAGAAACATGAAACATGAAATATTGGGTGAATCTTCAAGTGGATTGGGAGAGCCAATTTGTAGGCAACTTGTCCAATGCATTGGATGATCTTATAGGGTCCGTAGAATTTTGATGCTAACTTCTAATGGATTTTGTCTTTGAGATCTATTTTCTTATAGGGTTAGATATGAATAAACACATGATCTCGTTCTTCAAAGAAACACTCAGAGTGATGTTGATATATTTGTTTCTTCATTTTAGTTTGAGCCAAAATGCAATTGTTTTTAAGTGTATTGAGAACGACTTCTTTGGTGTTAAGCATGCAATCCACTTTCTAAACCTTGGAAATGCTTGGTAAACATGACACAACTAAGGGAGGTTTCTAGCCATAGACAACTTCATATGTGACATTTTGGTAACACCATGATAGTTGGTAGTGTACCACTATTTGGAAATTGGTAGCCACTAAACCCATTAGTGTTGTTGGTCTAATGAAAAACATCGCAAATAGTTTTCCTTACACTTGTTGACCACCTTTATTAAACCATTTTTTTATGGATTGTCAGGCTAGGGATGGAAAAACATTAAATCTACACTTGATGATTTCTACATTAGTATGATAGGAAAATATATACAAGAGTATATAACTATTGGTCTTCCCAAATGGGTGACTGTTCCTATCACCTACAACTCTTCATATTTAGATACAATTACAAGTAACATAACCACAAAGGATTATGAATCCAACATCCCCGCCCTTAATCCGAAGGGGTGTGTGTGAGTCCAAGAATCAATCTGAACTTCTCAATTTTTTTCTCTTCTAAGCGCTTTGGTGAAGATGTCTGCAATTTTCTCATTTGTGGAACAATGTCTTAAGTGAATAGTCTTGGCCTCTACATGATATCGAAACAATTGATACTTTGTGTTGATGTTCTTGGTTCAATCATGGAATCTAGGATTCTTGGCCAATTTCATTGCAGAAGTGTTGTCAACTAGAAGAGGAGTAGAATTCACTTGTTTCTCCTACAAATATTCAAGTATTTTCTTGAGCAACACAATCTCCTTTGTCACTTCTGCAACTGCCACATATTCTGCCTCTGTTGTGGAATCTACTGGAACTGATTGTTTGCGTGATCTCTATGAGATCGTTGCTGATCTAAGACTCATGATATAACTTGAATTTGACACTCCATTTTCCTTATCCCCATCAAATTCTGAATCAAAATATCCGATTAGGTTGAATTCATCTACCTTAGAGTACTTGAGTATAAAATATTAAGTTCCTTTCAAGTATTTCAGAACTATTTTTGCAGTAGACCAATGTCCTTCACAAGGATTTTGCATGAACCTAGAAAGAATCCCAACAACAAATGAATGTCTGGTCTGGTGGTAGTAAGATAGATGAGACTTCCCACAAACTGTCTATACTTGGTTGCATCCTCAAATTCATTCCCTTCTTTTGATGTGAGCTTCAAGTTTTGTTCCATTGGATTAGAAAAATGATTGCACTCTTCCATGCCAAACTTGTTCAACAATTCTCCAATGTACTTCTTCTAGGAGATGAATATGTACTTTGGATTCTGAATCACTTCAATTCCCAAATAACAATGAAGATGTCCCAAATATGTCATTTTGAATCCTTTCTTCATCTCTTTCTTTATGGATGCAATGTAGTTCTCATTGTTCCCTGTTATGAACATATCATCTACATATACTACAATATATACAACATTTTTTCCAACTTTCTTGACAAACAAAGTTGCATCGTCAAGATTGAAATGATTGAAATTTAATTTCAAAAGATGATCAGTTAACTTTTCATACCATGCTTGCGGTGCTTGTTTCAAGCCATACAAGAATTTGATGATCTTGCATACCTTATGTTCTTGTCCCTTCACAACAAAGCCTTCTGGTTGAGACATGAACACATTCTCCTTCAAGTCTCCATTAAAGAAATCATTCTTCACATTGATTTGATGAATTTTCCATCCATTTTGTGCTACCATGGAAAATAGATTGTGGATGGTAGCCCATTTTTCTATGGGGGAAAAATTCTCCTCATAGTCAATACCTTCTTTCTGTGCAAATCCTTTTTCCACGAGATTTTCTTTGTGCTTTTCAAGTGAGCCATTTGATGTATACTTGTTCTTGAATACCCACTTGTAGCTAATTGGTTTGGTTCCATATGGAGGGTCCACCAACTTCCATGTCCCATTCTTGATGAGAGAATCATATTCCTTCTGCATGGATTCTTTCCATTCATCATGAGAAGTGGATTCTTTAAAGGAATTTGGTTCATGGTTAGTAGATAAATTCAACTCACAATCATATGAAACGTCCATATCTTCTACATCACCTGAGTTTGAATCATATACAATACCTCCATCTAGTTTTGAGGAGAATTTGGTTCCTGTCTTTCCGATCTCAATAGGATGAACACTTTCAAGTGTTTTTGTGAGCCATTTTGGTGGACCTTTTTGAGATGGTCCAGGCTACTGGACTGATTCAGATGGTGTTGAGTTCTCATCAAGAATCAAATTTTCAATCTTCTCGATCACACCATCCTATTGAACTTCAGTTTCTGATGAAGTGGCATGAACTTATTCATGTGGGGAAGATGGTGCTTCAAAAGGAGATTCCAAATATTGACCCAAGATAGGGATCTCCCCTTCAATATGTGGAATCTCATCATCAAATTCATGATATGTCTTTACATGAGTGAATCTTTCCAGATGGTCAAGCTGCCTCTCAACATTTTCGTCTTTCTTGGTGGATTCAAGAAAGATAACATCTCTGGAAAGGATGAACTTCTTGTTTGTCTCATCATAAAGATGATACCCCTTGGTGGTATTTGAGTACCCCAATAAGGTGCACTTTTGACTCCTCAAATCAAGCTTGCTTCTTTTCTCCTAAGGAATCAAGGCATAGCAGGTGGAACCAAATACCCTGAGATGCCTCACCAAAGGAATGTGGCCATACCACATATCATATAGAGTCTTGTTTTTGATAGCATTATATGGACACCTATTTTTGACATAAACTGCACATATAATTGCATCATCCCAAAACATTAATTTAACATTCTTGAAAAACATCATGGAACGAACCATATTTAAGAGTGTCATGTTAATTCGTTCATCTACACCATTTTGTTGAGGATTGTATGGAACTGTTGTTTGATGTTTAATCCCATGTTGGAGAAGGTAAGTTTAAAATTCATTAAATGTATATTCTCTTCCATTATCAGTGCAAAGAGAGCCGATACGAGACTGAGCTTCATTTTGAATCCATACATGAAAATTTTTAAATGTTTTAAAGTTGTGATTTATCTTTCAACAAGTACACCCAACACATCCTAGTGTAATCATCAATAAATGAAATTATATATTTATTTCCATTTGTAGAAGGAACAATAATAGGGCCACACAAATCCGAATGAATTGGTTGAAGCTTTCTACATGCTCTAGAAGTAGAATCATGGAAAGGTTGTTTTCTATGCTTTCCAAGAATATAAGCATCACATTGTTTCAGTTTTCTAGGAATGGTAGGCAGACCATAAATACCATTCTTTCTCATTAAACAAATACTTTCATAATTGATATGACCAAATATAGCATGCCACAAAAGACTATATGACATTATACCTTCACCGTGATCAAAGAGGTATGAAACATTGTGTGTATGGGAAGATGTCCCATTCAGCTTCAATAGTCTTCCATCTTCCACTCCGGTCATAACAAGCATGTTATCAGAATCCTTTCGTTCTTCAACTTTTCCACTGATCATATGAACAAAGTGGCCTTTCTGTTTGATGAGTACAAGGGACAACAAGCTCCTTTTCAACTTAGGAAGATAGAGTACATTGTGCAAAAGAAAATCTGAGAGTTCGGGAAACTTAAGCTTGATGGTGCCTATTCCCCAGGCTTTGAGGCTAGAATTGTCTGCAAAATACACTATGCCATCTACATTGTCATTGAAATATTCAAAAAAATATTTTTAGAATGTCATATGAGAGGTTGCACTTGTGTCAAGAAGCCATGTATCTTTCCAAGGACAATATGTAGTGTTAAATAAATCTTCTATTACTCCTATATTGCAGTGAGCAACAATGTAATGGGAAGATTCATGTGGATTACCTTTTTTTGGTTCTGTAGGTTTACCTTTGTCCTCTTTCTTATTTTGTCTATCTTCATTGATATTGTCCCATGGTACTTTGTAGTCTTCTGTTTTATGTGACCCATTATTTTTGTACTAGGTACAATGGAGATTAGATCTATCATTTTGGTTGTGTCTACCCCCCATGCCTATGAAATTCTTTCTTCCACATCCATGTCCTAATCCTCTTCTGCAAATTTATCCTATGGAAGAATCAGGTGGTTTTCTCTTTTATTTCTGAGAAAGGTAAACAATTTCTCCAGTTGAAGGAGTTGGCTTCTTTCCTAAGGCTTTCTCATGATCTGCAACTTTCTTTACCAATTTTTGAAATGTCATGGATTTCATCTGATTACTTGCTTACAACAATTCAAGGTAGTGAGAATATGTAGGGTATAGGGCCTTAATAAAGGCCATGAGAGGGAGATCAATCTTCACTCCGGAAGCTTCAATGTCATGCATTATGGCTATGATTTCTGAGGCTAGAGCCATAGGGTCATCATTATTCAACTCTAGGTTGAATAGATTCAACATTAGTTGTATGAGTTCAAGCTCATAATGCATGTCATACAATTCATTTAGTATTTTCAAGGTGCCATAGGAATCACTAATGGAATAAATATGATGACTCACCTCTTCACTTACTATCACAGATATTACTGCATATGCCTTCTTGTGTTTGTATTCCCATCTTTCACGTTCTTTGTCTCTAGTCAGTATGACTATTTTTCTACAAGGTCTGCTACTTTTCGTATTTAACACAAAGGATTCTTCTTCAGATTCCGCTTCTTCTTTTGAGTCTGCATCCTCTTCAGTGGTTTTTTTGATTTGAGGGACTTATTTTTCTTCACAAATCCATTTCCGTAGGTCATTGAAGATCAATGTACTCTTGATCTTCCTGTACCATTCTCTATAGTTCTCCTTTCCAGTTAGCACCACACCGACAATGGATATGAGAGAATTCATTGTCTTCTATTGTCTTCTCACGTACCAAGGTATCACAATGACACAACAATACAATGAAATTGCACCAATAAAAATTAGAATAAAACCAAGAGGGTTATGGGAATAGTGAATATGCAACGACAAGATATATGGAAATTTAAGAAGAGACAATCAAATATGTATGAGTAGGCAGGGCAATGAAAATGGAGAAAGTGACTATTATATTACTAGACCTATCTGATTTCATTGCACCAAATATGAAATGATATATTTATGAAATGTTTACAATGGAGAGAATATAAGACACCAGGAGTGGTTCCATTGGAGGACTAAATGTTATGTCAAAGGATATGATTCAAATGTTGTAGAGTCACACTAGAATGCACGTGGAATGGAAAAACCCTAGTCAAGGATTAACAATGAGTAGCAACAAAAAAAGAACAACAATACTAAGAATTAGATAACAAAGAATAAACTTTACACAGGTTGAGGTCGAGCCACCTCCACTCAATGAGTTTCCAGCCACGAGTTCGCTTACTCTCCTTCTCACCGTCGATCTATGCTACAGTCTGACCTTTATCATGCCAGTTCACGGGCTATAACACTTCTAGTTGTTGTGTGGTAAACCCATATCAAATCGCAGATCACAAGCCAAAAAATTCAAAATATAGTATTTGCTGGACAAGAATTTTGGATTTAGTTTACATGCATTTTGGATTCAATTTTCATAAAAATCCTAAGTATGGAGGATATGCGCAACAACATAAGAAAGAAGACAAGGCAGGAGCAAGGTGCACATTAAAGGCACATCCAGGCTCGAGAGTGCGAAGTGGAGGCACATTCAGGAGTATAGTGCGTAGTAAGAACATACTTAGCGGAATAATAAAGTAGAATAACAAAGAATGAGAATAAAGCAGGATAATAAATCAAGAGAAGTAAGTGGGAAAAAAGTAAGGATAACAATTCAACATGACAAAAGAAAAAAGACATGCAAAAGAAGGAAGACTAGCTGTCGAGAAAGAAAAAGAAACATATAGACGTAAAAATAAGATCAATGAGTCAACATGAGTTGTCATCAGTTGTAATAGGGGTTTGGGGTGAGAAAAGTAGGTTTTTAGTCCCTAGAATTCACGTATAAATATGTAATGGGTTGGGAGAATAGGTTTTTCCAATACGTTGAGAGTTCTATGAGAGATTTGATTGGGATGAAGTTTTATGTTCTGTGATCAGAGATTGTTTTGTAAGGAGAATGATAGAATAGGCTAATAATGAAAGAGTCTATGTCTGAATGTTAGGGAGAAGTTGAAGAGAGAGGTTTACACTGCAAAGTGGCTAGGTAATATGAAGGGAAAGATAACATGATATATCTTTTGTAAGCACAACGCACAAGCCTAAGACAATTACATAAAGAATAATAAAGAAGCCAGACACTATGGACATAACCCAAAGTTGGGTGAACCACGTTAACTACTGTGTTTGCTTGTATTTTATGTGATTGACGTCGATACTCTCTTGATGTCTATTAGACTAGATTTGTCTTCTATGTGATCGCTGTTTGCACTCTTTTCGTCAATGTGTGAGCAAAAAGTGAATGCTTACATGCCTAGTTGGGCTCTGCTAGTCATGACGGCTGTATGGTAAAAGGTTAGAAAGAAAACAACTAATCTATTAACAAGAATTAAACAAAAACTAAATGAAAATATGAGCATAGAAATAAAAATAAAAACAAATGACAATGGACCAATATCACCAATGTATTAGCTGGTCTGATAGATGAAATCCAAAGATACACAAAGGAGAAAGAGGAC
>ML857126.1:0-16279 GCA_009831015.1 Picea engelmannii | reverse complement strand
AGATGAAATGTGGATGAAAGAACTCCAAGCTTATTCACTCAAGTGAGGGGTGAATAGCTTATGAAATGCAGCTTACAATGTGTATTGCCAAAGAAGGGGTCTCTAGCAATCTCAACAACATAACAGTATGAAGAATTCCTTGAGAAAATGGTGGTTATTCATGGATTTTTATAGCCAAGCATTGGGTTATTATGCAACCTCTTTTGAATGTGAAAAGGGGCTCTTTAGGGCATAATTAGGTCTTTGACCAGCCTCCCCATGTAGATTGAGCTCGGATTTGATGTCAAATCGACTTGGGAGCCGATCCATTAGTGGTTGGGAGGCCGACCAGCTTCATAAATGCGCCGTTTGGCAGGCGCGCGGGTTTTGTACCCCACAGCCGCGCATATGCGCTCCAGATACGAAGATGTTGCGCGCGCGCCCAGTGGGTGCATAGCGCTTTTTAATTTTTTGGCCATTTTGCATAGTTTTGACCCTTTTGCTGTGCTGGGGATTTAATCCTTGTGCCATGAACGACTGTTTTTCTGTGTTGACGATGTGGAGTTCTTGTCGCCCTGTGCGGACGAAATTTCAGTGATAACAATCGCTGCAAAATAGTTATGAATGTTACAGTAACTAGTTTATGTTACAATCTGAAGTATAATGGTAATATATAACTGAGTTCACTGAGTAACAAAGGAAGAACTAATACAGAATAACATGCACATAACAGATAGGTAAGAAGGAATAGGATGATCACCTCCCGTTCCCTCACTACTACAAAAACTTGGTTCCTGCAACCCTAATAGATGCCTTGGGTGAGACTTCACTTGCATGTAGGTGATGTTGAAAGGACTAGTGTCTAAAGGGTTTTGTTGGTTAAGATAACTTGTGTAATACCCCTAGGCCGAACCCCAACTATAAATGTAAATGAAAATGTACTTAAGATGGTGAGTTGTTTGATATAATTTTTGTATGCACCTTCCATGGTATAGTGCGCACATGTACTGCACACTAAAATGATGAAGTGTGCACATTTCAAGATACCGCGTGTAGCAAAATTAAGTGCGCTCAATTTTGAGGCCAGGAAGCCTTTGTGTATATGTTGTGTTTTATAGGTTGGTGAGCCAATTATTATAAGATAGGAGGCTTATGTGTGGAATTAGGCTAGAGAGCCTATATGCTAAAGGCCAGTGAGCCTATTTTTGTATATGTCTTATCATTTATATAATACATCGATGCGTGTAGACCGACCACAATAAAAGAGTATGGGGGACTAAACTCCACTAGTTAGGGAAAGGGGGGGCTAAAATTTAAGGAGAAGGGGCTAATCTAGGGAGATTAAGCCAAAAAGAAATATAATATTAATATTCCTTAAAGTATAAAGTTTGGATATTTATTTTATCCTAAGTTATAAGGATGGGGACAAGTGGACCAAAGTATCTCTCAACATGACAAGTGTCAAGTTGGGAACATGCATACATATAGCTTGGACTTAGTTCATTTTCCCATTCATTGTTTCATGATCATTCACTCAATCATTCAACTTTCCTCCATACATTCATGTACCTGTATCCATACTTGTACTCGTATCCATACCCGTACCTGTATTTGTACCTGGTTAGCTTGGGAGATGGACTGAAGAAGTAGGTTGTCATGCCCATGGGATACTGAAGAGGTGGGTTGTCAAGCCCATGAGATATTTCTCTCTAGGTGAGAGAATTGATGGGAATTGATTTCTGAAAGGTGCCAAACTGCATCTATAGGGCTCTGAGACTTCCTGTCTGACCTGTTGATGAAGCCCAAAAAGGAAGTGGGGAAACCGAAGGAATGTTGAGCAGAGAAGGGGAACACTTCCTGGGGTGGGATAGGCATGTGGGGAATGAGGGACTGTAGGATGTTAGTTTGAGTAGGCACCTGTGACAAAGTCTTTCCTGTTGTCTGAGATACATCAACGTGGATAGGAACCCCTTTACCCCGGTGGATTTTAGTTCTATATTGGGGGTGACCCACTGCTGAGAGTGATGAGCAACATGGTCTAAGGATGGGAGGTTTGTCAAAGGTCTGCACGCATTTGGTGATATTTTTACCAAGATAAGTGTCCATTTTGTGATAAATTACATGCTGCATTATTATGCATGCGTTTATTTTTATGGGTTTTTCCTATGTGTGGTTTATACCTATTTTTTTATATTTATGAGTAATGCATGTCTATGCTGCATGTATATGTTTACTGTTATTTTTGTATGAATCTGTGCATTTACAAAATGTATTTCTCTTGCCAAATTTTATATATATATATATATAAATTTCGACAAGAGTTTCTATGTGTATATGTTTAATTTGCATATAGTTCGAAAATTTTATGTGGCATAGCCCAGTTGGATGTTGGAGATGTTACAATAAGCCCAGTTGGATGCTGAGGATGTTACAATATGGTATCATAGATCCAATTTTCAACACTGAACCTGGATGGGCCAAGCAAGTTGAATTGAAGTGAAATTCCATAGAGAATTGATTTTGAAGTGGCCAAATTTCAAGTTACAGAGCGTCCATGGTAAAAATTAGAAGCAATTGCATGGAATTGGGAAAACCCCCTAATTTATGTTGTTAAATCCATGGGAAAATTGAGAAATTTGGTCAAGTGGTGAGATATTCTTAATTTAATATCTATTCTAGCAAATTCGGACCTAGAATTGGTCGAATTTGAAGTTGGAGGGAAGCCATGACAAATGGAGCGAGATTAGTTGATTAAAATTCTCAATTCGTGAATTGAGTTTGGGAAAAAAAATAAATCGTTCCAGAAATGTCAACCAACAATGATTTATTGTTGCATAGGTTGAATTGGTGTTATCAGGGTGAAATTGAACAAATTTCATAGTTGCAAAATGTCTACGGTGAAAATTGGGAAAAAGTTAGGTAAAAGCCCCAATTTCTGCAGCGGAATTCACAAGGAATTGATGTGCATAAAAATGAATGTGTGCACTAAAAATGCATGATCTGCAGTGAAAATATTATGATGTGTGGAAAAAAAGGGTTCATGGCTACACACACTAAAATTTGGTGTTGCCCGGTGCAGAGTGGCAATGCCCAGAAAATATTAGTGCGCGGGTGTGTGCATTTAAATTTGGCGTTGCGCAATGCAGAGTGGTAATGCACGGAAAATATTGGTGCGCAGGCTGCGCACTTAAATTTGGCACTACGCGGTGAAGTGGTAATGCGCGGAAAATATTGGCGCGTGGGTCTGCACACTTAAATTTGGCGCTGCGCGGTGCAGAATGGTAATGCACGGAAAATATTTATGCGCAGGTGTGCACACTAAATTTAGCATTGTGCAGTGCAGATTGAGTGACACATGTGTAATACTGGCGCACATAGTGTGCACATGCATACAAATGATGCGCATGGTGTGCACAGTATTGACAGAGCACAGAGGAATTTTGTTGGTGCGCGCACAATGTGGGTATATGCTATTGCACGACAATTTAGGTAATGGTGCACGCAGAGTACTGGTGTGCGGTGGGGGCGTACTAAACTTTCGCATGGTGCAACAAGTAGAGTGAAATGCACGTTGAATATTAGTGTGCAACACAAAAATTGCACGCAACAGGTATTAATGCATGAACCAAAATTGTGTGTGATGGATATTGACGTGCGATACAAAAGTAGTGCACACCAGTTATTAGCACGACAACGAAGTGATCCACATTGGTTATAGGTGCGCGGAGCATGCGCTACCTTATGGTGTTTCTGCCCATGCTAAATATGGGTGTCCATATTGAAATTTGTGTGCGCGAAGTCGTTTGGATGGTGTACAACAACAGAAAACCAATGAATTTCTGCAACATTTTATATTGTTTGAAGGTCATCTTTTTGTAGCGCATTTTTGAGGCCCTAAACAACGTTTTTAACTACTCAAAAACCCCGAGAACATACTATACCAAGGTACACTATGTCTCTGTAGCTCAAATGAAAGAGCTTGGAGAGAGATTTCTAATGGTGTAAATCGTTCGTCAAACAAAGCTTTTATGAGGAAGTTACAAGACAAATAGTGGAGGGTAAATTTTAAGACCCAACTAACTTCGAAGGGCCATAACTTTATGCTCTGGAATCATATTAAGGCACAAGAGAAGTATATGGAAAGATATTGAACCATAGAAAATAGTCCTAGAGCCGAATTAAAATTCTAGTCATGTTAAAAATGTTTAATATGGAAAAGAAGGTACCTGTAACATTCTAGACCAAAAACATTAATTGGCCTAGAACTTCAGCAGGCTGTAACTAGCATCCCAGAAACTAGAAAGAGGTGAAACTTGGACAAATTGTCCAAAATATGTATATGAAGAAAATCAATTGAGATCCTACTAAAACTCCAATGGAGTAGGTGAAAATGCATAATTACAACGCAAAATTGCACTAAGTTGAAGAGTGAACAGAATAAAAATTAATGGACAATTTTCAAATAACCATAATGTTCTTCTCAAGGCCCAGAATTGAGCATGGAAGCAGGAGTTTGAAAGGTCTTAGAAAATAGAATATAATTATTCACCCAAAAAATCGCTCCGGGTAATCAATTTTCAGGAAATAAAAAGAAATAAGTCTGATAGATTATTGAACCAAAATGGTTCATATTTTTCATGAAATTGATGAGTCAGTTAACCTGACAAAGTTTTGTTGGCTGCACATTTTGCAGAGTTAACAACAACTACATTAGACCAGGATCAACAAAGAGTGCATAGGGATGGAAGATACACTGGGGGTTTACAGTCAGGAAGATGAGATCAGAGGGATGGATGCCCATATGAGCATTGAAGGAACAAACTCAAATGGACATGGAAAAGGAAAGGATGAAAACATGAGTATGGTAGAGACCATTAAAAAATTCCAAAAGGATGTCCAAAGCCATAAAGCTGATAATGAAAGGATTATGAGAGCCAAGGAGCAACAGGAGGACTTCAACATGAAGTTAATGTAGAGCTTGAACAAAATAGAAAATAAATTGGATAAGGAGAGAGGCTCAAGCAAATCAGGAAGTCACAAGTCTCCTAATGAGAAAAGAAGAACAATAAGTGTTAGAATACATCACTATCACTCCTTGAGGAATTCCAATAAGAGAGCACACAACGGCTCAAGTCCATCCCCTGTCAGGAAGCATAAGAGGTATGGGGTGGATGAGCTATGAGGAGAAATGAACAAAATAAAACCTCCTACATTCGATGGTGAGCACAAGAATGATGAAGATGCAGAGACATGGTTGTTGGGCATGATGAACTATTTTCAATTGCATAATTATTCTTCTCATGTAGAAGGAAGAATTTCCATCTATCAACTCAAGGGAAAGGCATCCATGTGGTGGGATCATCTTGTGTAGGTGCAACACATTAAAGAGAAAAATGTTACTTGGAAGGAATTCAAGAAGTATTTTGAAAAGAAATAATTGACTAAGAGATACTATGACAAGAAAATAAAAGAGTTATTTGAACTCAATCTTGGGAGTATGACCATAAATGAATATGAAAGAAGGTTTTTAGAAATGATGAAGTATGTCTCTTTCATCAATGATGAGACAATTAATATGCATAGGTATTTGAGTGGATTTCCATCATTCATCAGTGAAAAAATACAATATGATGATTGTAAAACATTGGAGGAGACCATAAGGCAAGCTAAATTCCTATGTGATCAGCAAAAAACAAGGCCAACTTTCCAAAAATCTTGGGAAGATAAGAAGAAATTCAAGATGGATCAAAGGAAGAAGGGAACTAAGCCACCATTCTTCAGAAATATCCCTTAGGGACAACCAACTTCTAGAGAACCTAGAATGATTGAAAGAGGGGGGCATAGGCCAAGGCAACCACCTATTCAATGTTGGGGTTGTAGAGGAGATCATATGTTTAGAGATTGCCCTCACAGAGGTGAAAAAGTGAGGACTATTCACAATGTACAACAAGATGAAACAATGGAAGACATGGGCAGAAATGTACCAAGGATATATGCAGCCCTGGACAACAAGCAATCAGAGTATCAGTCACATATGATTGAAGTGGAAGGTATGATCAACAACCAAACCATTGCTATTTTAATTGATTCAGGTGCTAGTCATAGTTATATAGATCCTAAGATGGTGGAAAGTTTGCATTTTCCAATAAGCAAGCTTGGAAAATCTTGGTTGGTGCAACTGGCTACTAGAGCCAAAAGAAAAGTTAATGATATGCTTAAGTCATGTCTTATGTACATGAATGGACTGAACACCAAGGAATATTTGAACATCTTGCCTTTAGGTTCCTATGTTTGTCTAATTGGGATGGATTAGTTGGACCAACATCATGCTATCCTAGATTGTCATAATAAGGAATTTACTTTCTTGGATGAGGAAGGGAACCTAAGGACAATGTAGGGAATTCCTAGGGAAGTATCCATCAGGGAAATTTTAGAATTGCAGCTAAAGAAATGTTACAGAAAAGGGTGTCAATTATTTGAAGCTCATATGGAAGAAACACCTAAAGATAGAGTGTCAAATATTGAAGATTATGTAGTCCTAAAAGAGTTTGAAGTTGTGTTTAAGGAAATACCAAGATTACCCTCTAAAAGAGACATTGATTTCTCCATAAATATGATTCCTGGAGCAGCTCCAGTATCCAAGACTCCCTATAGGATGAGTACACCATAATTGAAGGAATTGCAAATGCAACTTGAAGAGCTTCTGAAAAAGGTGTATATACGCTCAAGTGTGTCACCTTGGGGTGCCCTAGTTTTATTTGTGAAGAAGAAGGATGGAACATTGAGACTTTGCATTGACTTTAGGCAGTTGAACAAGGTAACTGTGAAGAATAAGTATCCTTTGCCAAGGATTGATGACCTCTTTGATTAGTTGAAAGATGAAAAAATATTCTCCAAGATTGATCTCAGGTCAGGTTATCATCAAGTAAGAATTAAATAAGAAGAAATTAGCAAGACTGCTTTCAGAACAAGGTATGGTCATTAGGAGTTCACAGTGGTGCCCTTTGGATTATCAAATGCACCAACTGTCTTCATGTGTTTATTGAATGGTATTTTCCGAGAATACTTAGATAAGTTTGTCATTGTATTTTTATATGGCATTATTATATATTCTAAGTCAGAGGAAGAGCATGACCAACACTTGAGGATGGTATTACAAGTATTAAGGGAGCATCAATTTTATGCCAAATTGAGCAAGTGCTCATTTTATTAGAAGAAAATTCATTATTTGGGACATATCATTTCAAAGGAAGGGATAACAATGGATATTGAGAAGATAAAATCCACTAGAGGATGGTCAAAGACAAGGAATGTGACATAGGTCAGATCATTCATGGTCCTTGCAGGCTACTATAGGAGATTTATTGAAGGATTCTCAAAGATTGCACACTCAATCACTTCCTTGCAAAACAAGGGTGTGAAGTTTCAGTGGACATTGGATTGTGAAAAGAGTTTCCAACACTTGAAACAATTATGAACTAGTGCTCCAATTTTAAGGATTGCAGATCCAAATGAAGACTTCATTGTATGCACAGATGCATGTAAAGGACTTGGTGGAGTCCTCAGTCAAAATGGGTTTGTTGTATGTTATGAATCAAGGAAGTTGAAGGAGCATGAATGGCACTATGCCATTCATGATTTGGAGTTGGCATCCATAATGCATGCCTTGAGGAAGTGGATGCACTACCTCATGGGGAAAAGGTTCGAGATGAGGACAAACCATAAAGGTCTGAAATATTTATTTGATCAGCCAAATCTAAATGCTAGGCAAAGCAGGTGGTTAAAATTTCTTAGTGAATATGACTTTGATATAAAGCATATCAAAGGGAAAGAGAACAAAGTGGCTGATGCACTCAACAGAAGAGTGCATGAGTTGCATGCTACAGCCATTAGCATGTACCAATCATATTTGAAAGACATAATCATAGAGGCTGCAAAATCAAATTTGCAATACAAGGAATTAGTGGCAAAATTACAGCAAGGTATTTTGTAGCAGAAATTTGAAGACTATAAGCTAGAAAATGATGAAATTCTCATATACAGGGGAAAAATTTATGTACCAAATTCCCAAGAATTGAAAAATACAATATTGAGAGAAATTCATAATGTACCTTATGCTGGGCACCCAGGTTATCAGAAAAATATTGCAGTTGTCAAGAGACAATATTATTGGCTAGGAATGAAGGAAGAAGTTGTTGATTTTATTGCCAAATGTTTGGAATGTCAAAGGTAAAGGCTAAGCATAGACACCTAGCTGGTTTTCTACATCCATTTCCCATTCTTGAGTGGAAATGGGAAGTTGTAACAATGGATTTCATCACCAAACTTCCCAAAACAAATAAGCAACATGATTCTATCATGGTAGTGGTGGATAAGCTTACTAAAGATGTCCATTTTATTCTAGTATAGCTCAATCACAAGGAAGCCAACATTGCTGATGTTTATATGAGAGAAATTTCTCAATTACATGGTATACCCAAGACAATTGTGTCTTACAGAGATCCAAAATTTACATCAAATTTTTGGAAGGGATTATTCAAGGGATTTGGAACAAATTTGCATTTTAGTACAACTTATCATCCAGAATCAGATGGAAAAATAGAGAGGGTGAATCAAGTGATTGAGGATATATTGAGGATGTATGTGATGGATAAACCAACAAAATGGGAAGAATACCTACACTTAGTAGAGTTTTCTTATAACAATGGATACCAAGCCTCTCTAAAGATGAGCCCATTTGAGGCACTTTATGGAAAAAAGTGCAACACACTGGTAAGTTGGGACAACCCAGCATATAGAGAAGTAGTTGGGCTAGAATTACTCAGGCAAATGGAAGAGAAAATGTTGATAATTAAACAGAATTTAAAGGATGCCCAAGACAGACAGAAAAGTTATGATGACAAGGGTAGAACTCACAGGGAGTTTAAAGTGGGTGATCGTGTATTCTTGAAGTTTAATGCCAACAAAATTTCACTGAAGTTAGGAAACTGTTCCAAGTTGGCATCTAGATATTGTGGACCATTTGCAATCCTAGAAAGGTCCAATAGCTTATATGATTGCATTTCCTGCATCTATGTCTGTTCATAATGTATTCCATGTATCATTTCTCAAGAAATATATACCTGATTCTAATCATGTAATTGATTGGAATGTGATTCAAGTGGAGCAAAAAGGCACTATCCAAGTGCATCCGGTACGCATTCTGGACCGAAAAATCAAACAGCTCTGAAATTGAGCCATAGGGATTGTAAAGGTCCAATGGAACGGTACGGTCCTGAGGACGCTACTTGGGAGCATGAGGATGCAATGCAGGCAAGATACCCGCATATTTTTGAGGATTTTTGAAATTTTGGTTGTATATGTGTACATAATGCACTAAGGACAGTGCATAAATAAAGGGAGGGGATTGTAATACCCCTAGGTCGAAACCCAATTGGAAATGTAAATGTACTTAAGCTGGTGAGTTGTTTGATATCATTTTTGTATGCAACTTCCATGGTTTAGTGCGCACATGTATTGTGCACTAAAATGATGAAGTGTGCACATTCCAGGATACCACGCGCAACAAACTTAAGTGCACACGATTTTGAGGCCAGGAAGCCTTTGTGTATATGTTGTTTTTTATAGGCTAGTGAGACAGTTATTATAAGCTAGGAGGCTTATGTGTGGAATTAGAATAGAGAGCCTAGATATTAAAGGCCAGTGAGACTATTTTTGTATATGTCTTATCATTAATATAATACATCGTTGCATGTAGAACAACCAAGTTAAAAGAGTATGGGGGACTAAACTCCACTAGTTAGGGAAAGGGGGGGACTAAAATTTAAGGAGAAGGGGATAAGCTAGGGAGCTTAAGACAAAAAGGAATATAATATTAATATTCCTTAAAGTATAAAGTTTGGATAATTATTTTATCCTAAGTTCTAAGGATGGGGACAAGTGGACCAAAGTATCTCTCAACATGACAAGTGTCAAGTTGGGAACATGCATACATATAGCTTGGAATTAATTCATTTTCCCATTCATTTTTCCATGTTCATTCACTCACACATTCACCTATCCTCCATACTTTCTTGTACCTGTATCCATACCTGTACCCATACCTGGTTATCTTGGGAGTTGGACTAAAGAAGTGGGTTGTCAGGCCCATGGGATACTAAAGAGGAAGGTTGTCAGGTCCATGAGCAATTTCTCTCTAGGTTAGAGAATTGTTGGGAATTGATTTCCGGAAGGTGCCAAACTGTAGCTACAGAGATTTGAGACTTCATGTCTGACCTGTTGCTGAAGCCCGGAAAAGAAGTGCAGTAGCCGAAGGACTATTGAGCAGAGAAGGGGCACACTTCCTAGGGTGGGACATGCATGTGGGGAATGAGGGACTGTAGGATGTTAGTTTGAGTAGGCACTTATGAGAGAGTCTTTCCTGTTGTCTAAGATACATCTGCTTGTATAGGAACCCCTTTACTCAGGTGGAATTTAGTCCCAGCTCGGGGGTTACCCACTGATGAGAGTGATGAGCAGCGTGGTCTAAGGCTGGGAGGTTCATGGAAGGTCTGTACACATTTGGTGATATTTTTACCAAGATAAGTGTCCATTTTGTGTTAAATTACATGCTTCATTATTATGTATGTGTTTAGTTTTATGGGTTTTTCCTGTGTGTGGTTTATACATGTTTTTATATTTATGAGTAATGTGTGTCTATGCTGCATGTATATGTTTATTGTTACTTCCTTATGAATCTGTTCATTTACAAAATGTATTTGTCTATTTTAAGTTTTATATATAAAGTTCTGCAAGAGTTTCTGTGTGTATATGTTTAATTTACATGCAGTTCGAAAATTTTATGTTGCATAGCCCAGTTGGATGCTGGGGATTTACAACTTGAACCTAGGGTCTTATAACTATGTGCGCCAATAAATGGTTCCATTGTCGGGACCCAAAATCTATGATTGATGGAATTTTTTGGAGGTCGATTAAGAAAGAAATATCAGAATGGATAGAAGGGAAGGGACATGACTTTCCTCAAAAAGAGAATAGAAACCTGTAGATGAGTGATGAGCAATGGATGGAAATATATGTGTACACATAGTTGCATGATATTTTCTTTAGTGAATTTCTGATTATTTTGACTGAGTGGTTACAAATATTAGTGGAGAATACTGGAAAGTACCGAACCACAACGTCGAGGAATTGGACACCTGATTTGGTAAGGCAACTGGATTTTGTAAGTAATAAAACTTCTTGTGCAATTAATTTATGGTTGGACAACATATTGGGAGGATATATTATAGAATTTGCAATGGATTGTACCCAGTCATACAATGTTGCAGAGAGGGATTTCTTCAAAGGTCTATGTGGAAAATTCATGAAATCGTTGGGTATGTGGATAAAGATGTTGTTGTGAAACAAGTGAGTGATGATAATGGAGTTTGAATGCTAAGGGACTTTATACACATAGGGGAACTGGGGGATGAAAAGATGATAGTCTGAAGGAAGGAGAGAAAGAAGGAAGAAATGAAGGAAGGGAGGGACTAAGTATGCAGAGAACTAAAGAGATTGTATAAGAAGAAAATGAGTTTGGAGTATTATGTAGTGGAAGGAGGTATAAGAGGCGAAAGAATGGGGCTGAGAAAGGAGAGCTGCGTAGTGAGATAGAGTGGAGAGGACCTTGCGCAATAGTCTAGATCATAGAAATACCACACATAAAAGGAGAGTAATAGGGACTCCAGTCTAGACCTATAATAGAAGAGTTGTTAATTCCTAACTAGACCAGATCCTGTGTCGAATCCAAGACCCCATGTGCATCGCCACAATTTGAGATAACAATTGAAGACTTATCAAAAGAACTTATAGTTAGCAAGGGAGGACAGAGTAGTAGCAATCAGAGCAATGGAAGCATTTTGCAGAGTCAGATTCAACCAACATCGCCAAGAGGAGGTACTACATAAAGAAAAATGGAAAGGGTAGACAACACCCTCATATTGCCTGAGTTCCAGGGAGTTGGGTTAGAGGACCTAGAGCAACACCTATTTATCTGCAAGACAATTTGGGATGCAAAGAATGTCCAGGATGAGGTTGTAAATATTGCACAATTAGAAACAACATTTAGAGGTTGCGCACTGGTATGGTACATGAAACTGCATAGTAACACACCTATAGGACAAGCCACAAATTTGGTAGAAATAAGACAAGCATTGTTGAAAGAGTTCAAGAAGCCAAAGTTTGAGTCGCAGTATATTACAGAGTTGAAGGAAATTAAATAGTTGCAGATAGAATCAGTCTAGCATTATGACCAAAGTTTTAAGGATCTGATGGGTACGCTGAAATTCTAGATCCCTGATCAACAACATCAAGAATGGTTTATTGTAGGACTTCTACGACACATTCGCAGGCCTTTGATTAAATAGAAGGTTGCATCACAGCCTGAAGATTTGGAGATTGCAATGAAATTGGAAGCATCCATGGTAGGCGACAGTGGAGGGATGGCACACGTTCATACTCAATTAACTACTTTGACGATTCAACTGGAAGAAATTACAAAGGGAAGGAGAAACAAGAACAAGTCTGGTGTACCAAGTGTAAGATTGAAGGTCACCATAAGGAAGAATTACCAACATTCGTGTAGTATTTAGCGACTGGAGCACCGAATCCATCACTGGGAGGGGGATATTGTGAAATATTTAAGAAATGGGGACATCATCCAACTGAGTGTCCATTATTGCAAAAATTCAGAGTACGCCAAGGAACTTTTTTTTCAACTTTTGCAAGTCAGTCGGACATGAAGAAAAGGATTTCCACGCATTCTATTTGATGAGAGAGTGCATGTCAGACATGTATAGGATTCAGGAGAAGAATTTTACGATAGAAGGAGGTATTCCAAAATATAATAATCAGAGAGGATTTAATCTAGGAAACATAGGAAATTTTTGCAGAGGTCGAGGTAGAGGAAATTTTGGTAGAGGAGGAAGAGGACCGATAATATGTTACAACTATAATCAAACAAGACACTTAGCTCGTGACTTCCCGTATCTGTGTACAATGTGCACATAATGTAGAGCATTGGACCATGTGACAGAAGAGTGTCCTCAACTACTTGCGAAATGATAGGAAAGAGGGAATTAGAACCATAATCCAAATCAAAATGTACAAAAAATATCAACCGAAAAATGTAATGAAGGACCTATAATAGCAGTTTTTACACACAAAGGAGTTAGAACACGGGCTAATGTGACGAATGGAGGGAAGTATACTGAGAAATGGGTAAGCAAGTCAGCAGGGCCTATGCCAACATTCAATCCTCAACAAGAAAATGAGATGTATTAGAGGGAAATAAAATAGGTACTTGGACAAGTTTGGGGAGCATCAACATCATCTTTGCCTCATGTCGGAGATCGTGCTATGCCATAGAAGCCACTTAGGAAGGTAAGCAACCTAATAGAATTCCTGAAAATTTGTGTAGAGTTAATGAAAGATGAAACTGCACTGAATGCACTATATGAAATGATCGACCATTGCACACAAGGAAGGGAATTTCCTATCGCACAAAGGGTATTCAATCAGGTATTGTGCAAAAAGAGAACCAACAAAGAATTTAGATTAAGTGTGCAGATTGAGGAATATGATGTAGATAATGTTATTTTATACTTGGTATATTATGTGACTGTACTACCAAATTAGACACGAGAAATGATGGGGAAACCCAAGCTGATCTGGTCTCCTATTCAATTAAGGTTAGCGAACCAACAAAAGATAGTACCAATTGATCGATTGGCAAAAGTACCTGTGAATATAGATGGAGTGCTCAATGTGGAAGACTTTGAAGTCATTAAGATCATGGATGATAATCAACCATATCTAGCATTGACGGGACTCGAATGGGAATTTGATAATCATGAGATCATTAATTTGAAGAGGAGGGAAATGATATTTGAGGTAGGATACCTAAATTTTACTACACCACTGGATCCAACAGAAGGAAAGAGGTACAGAGAGACAACAAGAGGAAGCGACATTGACAACTTGTATAACATGACCACATGGATAGATGATTATGTTAAACCCACTGTAGATGGTGTGCTAAGTTGGAGAAGTATCGGTTCATATGCTTCATATTCAGAGGAAGGTATATAGGATTGGAAGTAGAGGATGCATGAAGTATCAAATAGACGATGTGCATGCATAACCCGATCATTGCGTTGGATTGGAACAATGTTATGTGATTCATCCAGGTATGATCGATTGACTGACATAATCTTGTTTGTAAATACATTTGAGTTGTAGGTACCTAAACAACAAAGGCTTCTAGCACTAGATGTTTTCCTAAAAGTGACTCCATCCAGATGGTGGGATGCACATAAAGAAGGGATGGAATACTAGTCGTAGTGCCGAAGACTAATGCAAGTGAGATTTCGTACCGAGGTGGAGAGTATTGTGTAGAAGTATACACGGGAATGTGACCTAGAAGATCATGTAGAGAAGTGTAGAGACAAATGGATCTCGACATCGAAGGAGGAATGGATACATAGGTTTATACATATATTGGATACAATTCCGAAGAACTAGTATTTGGAATTGGAAATGTACAAAGAAACAACCAATTGGGACGATTTGACTCATAGGTTCAAGGTAACATTTACATTTGAACATGAATCTCCATCAATATATGTAGTGCTACATTCTATTCAAACCAATATCTTCTCAGAAGAAGGATCGATGGAGGTGGTATCGGTGTGTAGTGCGCACAGAGCTTCTATGTTTGTCCATGAGTTACCAGAGTGTTACAATGTTGCTAAACAAGAGTATGATGAGGATGATCCCATAAATGTGTAAGTACATGAAACTGAGGGAGAACGCACCATAGAAGTGCCATAGCTTGAGTTTGTTGCATACACATAGCAAATAAAAACGCGAAAGGTAAACATTGGGATGAAAGAGAATCCAAAGTTTGCACAGATAGGCGATTACTGGAGAAGATTGCAGATTTATTGCGTGAGTATCAAGACCTATTCCCAACTACATTCTCAGAGATGAAGGGGATAGTTTGGAAACTAGGTGAGATGAATATCCCTTTGAAACCAGGTGCTAAACTAGTGTGACAGAGACCTTACAGGTTAAATCCAAAGTACAACAAGAAGGTGAAAGAAGAAATAGATAAGATGTTAGACGTAGACATCATTGAACCAATGGTGGAATCAGAGTGTCCAATGGTAGTAAAAGAAAATAAAACAAGAGGAATCATGATTTGCATGGATCTGAGGAGGTTGAATGATGCATGTTTAAAAGACCCATTTCCCACAACATTCACATATGATGTACTAGCGAATGTAGGAGGGAAAGAGACTTATTCTTTCACAGATGGATTCTCAGGGTACCATTAGATAAATATTGCATAGGAAGACAGGTACAAAACTACTTTTGCGACAGAGTGAGGAAGTTATCAGTACACAATGATGCCCTTTGGACTGAAGAATGCCCCTGTATCTTTTTCAAGAGTTGTGGTTGCAGCTTTTAAGGAGTTTATCCATAAGTTCCTTGAAGTATACTTAGATGATTGGACTGTGTTTAGTCTACTGAAGGATCACATAGAATTACTCAAGTCAATGTTGGACATGTGTAGACAATATCAGATTTCGCTGAATTTGAAGAAGTGTATTTTTTGCACGCCATTTGGCATTTTGTTGGGCCATGTGGTATGCAAGCATGGCTTATTAGTGGATCCTACCAGGATTGTAGTGATTCTAGATTTACAACCACCTACATAGTCATACAACTGTGGGAAAATTTGGGTCACACATAATATTGTAGGAAATTCATTAAAGGCTATGCATGGATCACAACACCTATGGAGAAGTTGTTGAAGAAGGAAGAGAAGTTCCAATGGAATGAGGACTCTCAGAAGGGTTTGGACACCTTAATGCATAAATTAGTGACTACGCCGATTTTGATCTTTTCGGATTGGAAAAAGGAATTTCATGTAAATGCGTTGTCCATAGCTTTGGGCACAATACTATCTCAACCAGGGGAAGGTGACATAGATCACCCAATTTCTTTTGCAAGTAGGTAGTTGTACATAAAAAAGAAGAATCATAATACCATAGAATGGGAAGGATTAGCAATGGTATATGCGCTACATAAGTTCAAGAATTATTTATTGGGTTCTCACTTTAATATGTATACATACCATTCTGCATTAAAATACTTAGTGAACAAGCTAGTGTTGGGGGGGAGGATATGCAAGTGGTTACTATTGTTTCAAGAATATGATTTTGAGGTTGTTGTGAAACCATGGAAGTTGAATGCATGA
>ML857125.1:13097-27194 GCA_009831015.1 Picea engelmannii | reverse complement strand
AATGATTTTTCTATTACGACTATGTCAACACTTAAATCTGCTTTGCAGGCACTAAATGTTGCACCATCCAAGAATCGAAATACATATTAGCAGTATGTTAGCAGTTCTTCTTATAAACATTTAGTTAACAAGCATAAATGACAGAATTGTGAATCAATATTTTGAGACTTCTTCACTAAATGCAAATCCACCTGATCTAACAATCACTTTCGTTTCACAAGAACCAAATCCTACACCACCTAATGATTTTTCTATTGCAGTTATGTCAACACTTAAATCTGCTTCGCGGGAACTCAATCTTTTACAATTTGTTCAAGCAATTCCAAATTCTTCACCATTCACATCTCAGTCGTATAGGCATCCTAATCATTGTGATCGAAAGCATTCTCGTTCTCC
Source organism: Picea engelmannii (assembly GCA_009831015.1). NCBI lineage: Eukaryota > Viridiplantae > Streptophyta > Pinopsida > Pinales > Pinaceae > Picea > Picea engelmannii. The sequence goes on along the minus strand of ML857125.1, from coordinate 26,798 downwards.
ATCCAAGATTCGAAATACAAATTAGTGGTATGTTAGCAAGTCTACTTATAAGCATTTAGTTAAGAAGCACAAATGGGAGACTTGTGAATCAATACTAACCAATACGGCTCATTGTGGTTGGATTGATGATTGGTTATGGCGCCAATTGAGTTCAATACAAAGACTTCATATCAAGTTGTATGTCCACTATACACCCCTACAATTATCATCACTCTCCTTTGAATAGCCTAGCATCAATCTTTGCACTTAACAATTTTGATGGCACTGTTTATTTGTTTCTTTTCTTTCACAAATGTGCACTCTATGATAGCGAGACCATCAAGTCACATGTGGTGTTTGGAGCATATGGTAAGCTTTGTGACGACGATCTTGAGCATGTGGTCGGGTTCTTGGTTTACTTGCTTGAAGAAAACTTGTTGATCTTCGATACTCTAGCCTTACTAGCATCTTTATCGAATCACTTTTAGTGTTAACATGCTCTTTGCCATCTACTGTCATTTTTTGGAGACTGTAGACTACGCTTTGATAACATTGTGGGAATTAAGTTCCTATTCTATTGGCTCATGCTATGCCCATTTTTTATAAGCCAATTCTAATGAGCATCAAAGATTTGATTTGGATTTTCTTGAAGGTTTTGGATTTTCTTGAAGGTTATAGCTCTAAAGGACTCTCCATTAAGAGCTTAGCTAAATTTTGCCATGCTCAAATTGATGTCATCAACATTTGTAATCATTATATTCCCTGTCGAATTAAACATTAAGGGGAGATTATTGTAGTGTTTATTTGACCAAAAGAAAGTTTACCACATCTTTATCAAGTGATTATTGAGGAGGGATGTTGGTGTGATGGTGGTTAAGATTGACATTGTGGTCCCTTAGTAATCATTTATGATTCACTCTTAATGGATGGTTATAGCTTACATTAGTAATTAATGAGATGGTTAATATTGACATGGTGGTCCCTTAGTGATCACTAAAGTTATTTATTCTACACCATTAGCAAGTCATCAATTAGCCCACAACGATTGCTTGGGTTAGGGTTAGGTAATCTAGCCCTAGCACCTATAAAATGTGATTCTCATCATGATCGTAATCACTTAAGTGTATATGCTATTCACTAGCATAGATCCACCTTAACCTCAAATCTATTAAGCACCAACATAAATCGAACAAAACCTAGGTGCAAATCTCTCGATGCTTATATGATTCGAGGTTAAGATAGAACTACACTAGTTTATTTTTTTTAATTATTTTTCTATGCTAACTCTTTATTTTGACATTAGATATCGAACATCATTTTTTTCAATTTTATTTTATTAGTGTCACCCATGTGTACATACGTAGAGATCCCTCCTACCATGGGATGTACAAGCACCTTGCAGTTGCCTCTCTCAATATAATGATGAGTACAACGGTACCCCCACCAAACACTTGTGTTAATATTATGATGTAATGTGCTTCTAATCATCTGGGTTCATTGGCCCATATCTTCAACACCCCTCCATGCTAGCTTTAACTTTTGTAATATGGATATCTTTTTTGAGCCCAAGTTGTTGAAATCCTCTATACATGGTAACAACCCTATCAATCTAACCTAATCTACCTACTTGGTATCAATAGAAAACTAAAACTATTATCAAAATTGAAATATGATTTTTATTAGGCACTAAAACACATAAAACTAAAAATTATGACATCAAGTACACTATTTTATAACTCATAAAACAAGAAACACTAGAAGATTCAAATCCCAACTCTAATCATTCACTACTCTCTAATGAACTAAACTAAAAATCGAATGTCTAAACCCTATCCTAAGCACTCTTATAGAGCTTAAAAAGAGACTCTAAGGTTTAAAAAATAGCCTTGATCCAAAATTGGATCCAATCCCAAAATAAACCTAAACCCTAGATCTATTTCTAGCCTTGGGATTAGCACTCTCAACATACATGAAAGTACTATTCCTAAGAAAGTATGGCCACTAGAAGAGAGTGCAAGCATACATGCATGCATCTCTCTTTACTAAGGATTTACACCCCATCTATTCTTAGAACCTTTACACATGCAAAGCGCTCTAACGAAAACCGAACTACAGTATACTTAATGATAAAATTACAAACTATTCTAAAGAAAGAAAAGTATGTGATGTTCTAAATTTATGACAACGATTAAAATTGGAATGAACCTAAGGCCGACACATGCATGCCTCAAGCATGAATGCCCCTTCTCACATTGCCTATATATCCACTTCTCACATTGCCTACATATCCACCACTACAGTACCTCCTGACATTGTTGTTTCCCATAAATAGTGTGCCTCAAACCTACCATGAATGTGCACAAAACTCGAAACTTGCCATCATTGTTATGCCATGATGGTGTTGTTTTTTACAGTGCCCCATGGCAGTGCCCTCTCTATCACCCACTTTTTTGTCATGTGACCTCAATGTACATAATCATTTATTCATGGAAAATTATGGAATGTATCTCAAAGAAATGCGAAATTTATTCATGGAAAATTATGGAATGTATCTCAAAAAAATCTGAAACCGATAAAGCTCGGTCAAATGGTAGAATCATGCACATGCATACCTACACGAAAACTACATCCACCCAACCCCACAAAGATGTGGGAAAGCATGTAAGCACACAAAGATTAAGTGTATTTAGTCATTGGGACTCAAAGTTCAAACCTAAGTCACTTGACACTAGGACACCCATCTCCAATGCAGGGGCACGAATATATTACGTATAATTTAAAAATTATGTATATATGTACACACACACACATGTGTGTGTGTATGTATGTACACACACACACACACAAATGTGCATGTATGTATGTATATTTTAAAAACACCAAGGGGTTCGCTCAATTGATTATCGCCAATGTTGCAGGGCATTTGGCTAGTTTTGTGCTAGTGGGTGCCCAATTCAAAACCCCCTATGCTAGGTGCACCAGTCTATGTCAATGGGTTTACCAGGGATGCCATCCATAAATGTGGGGAAGCATCCATATACATCGACTAGTTTACTAGGGATGCCATTCACAAATGTGGGGAAGCATCCCTTTGGTTTCCATGCGAGGTTTTCCTTGAAATAAAAAAAAATATATATATATATATATATATATATATAATAAAAATCCTCAAGGGTTAATTGGTAGATGTCCATGTGTGAAAGTTTAAAAAGATTTCATTAAGTCCCTCAGGGTTACTAGTCGATATTTCCACCGGCGGTTTACTACCATTCTCCATCCAAAAGACCAAGGAAGAAGGGGAGGAATCTACACGTAGCTAAGCAAGGTACCAATGTCCTCACATGGAATGCCTAATATATGGGTGAGTGAGGGACTATCTTTCTCCAGGGAAAAATTAAAAAATAAATAAATTGTGTGAATATATATATATATATATATAATAAAATATTGACATAAAGATTAAATTTGTTGAACATTTCAAAAATAGAACTACAATGCATCAAACACACAAGAATGTGTCATAGATCATTCATGTAGAACTTTAAAGTGTAGTTTTCTCATTTGATGTCGTCAAAACATATTACATAGATAAGATGATAGATGGGAATGCCAATGGCAAATAATAGGGTAGATAAATCTCATTGCTCATCCACCTAGAGTTCATAATCAAAATCATAATATTACCACCACTAACACCTCTTCTCCATCCTCCTTCAACGTCTAGTTCAAGTGTTGCATCCACGGGTGTGACAAATGACCATTCATGAGGGTCGCCATCCTCAAAAGTGACTCAACTTTAGGACAGGTGCATTAAGATCCAAGATACTTTGAAAATGATTGACCAAGGACAACGCATGGGGCATTGGCTATCAGTCACCATCAGGACACGCGTGACATGAGTGTCGAGCATGCACCGGTCACATGTCCCATGGCTGTCTGACACTCTGGTCACGCGTGTCCCAAGTGTCCAGGTGACATGGCACATGGAACACGTGACCTAAAAGGAGAGTGACATGTAACTTAGGTTCAAACATACGCTCTGCATAATTAATTAGCCAAGTTCAAGCATGGGTTGGACGATGCACACCACCCACTCCGACGAGAAGTAAACTTGTAGCTTCCAGACCAGTGTAATTAGCTTTGCGGTTACTGCTTTCTGGCTGGGGAAGGCCCAAGCATCCACACCCAATTTGCCCAGCAGGAGAATTCAGTCTCAGGGGCTGTTAGAGGTTGCATATTATCTCATACGTTGAAGTAGATTAAATAAAGCTACTCGTGCTATATGCCACTCGTTTTGATTTTTCTACCATAAGTGTCAAATCCCATCGTGCTTGGAATTTCCAAATGCCAATGCAGTGTTCCGAACTCCCCATTAACACAACAATGCTAAAAAAAGAAAAAAACATAAACCCTAACTATTCTTCTTGATATAAATAAACCCTAGAGTTGCTTTCCCTTTTCCAGGGATTATATACTTACCACACGATCCGTCGTCCCTGCAACACCCTCGAGAATCTTAATGCGCGCCTTCGTCTCCTCGCACATTTTCTTCACGAGCTCCCCTTTCCGCCCAATGATACTCCCCACCTTTTGCACCTGAACAATCAGCCTGAACACGGTCTCCCCGGGCCATCCGGGCCATTTCTTCTCGGCCGGAGCGTCCCCGGGCTCGACCTCGCGGCCTCGCTTCTGGCCCGCCGAAATGTTGCCGCTTGGAGCGCTGGGGCTGGAACTGAACTGCCCGCCTCCTCCCGTATGCTGCCCTAAGCCGTTCTCGCCCTCATGCGCAGCTGACGCCATTTGTTAACAAAGTGTTGGAAAGCTTCGGAGAAGAATAAAAATGGTGCTCAGTAGTAAGCAGTGAGCAAAAAAAATGGGCATACCCTGCTATTGCCGCTGGCTTTAAGGGGGCGCTCAATGTGCGCTTTGGTAAAAGGGTTTAGTCCACTAAAACCCTCTTGGGGTTTTGAGTAAGGATATTTTGTTGTTAGGTTTTGTGGTATTGAGGGCATTGTGTCATTCCCGTGGTGGTTGTTTAATGAAATGTATTTTAAGTGTCGGATTCGAGGTTGGTGAGAGTCATAAACTTATTATTATTATTTTGGATTTAAATTAACGATATATGAAAAAGAATTTCAAGTCAAAAAATTACAAAATATTTTTCCTACGAAGTGCACTTCAATTTAGGTATTTAGGTATGATATAATGTTTTTTTAAATGTGATTTTGTTTTTTAAAACATTTTCATTGACTATAGTTTAAACATGCTACCATCATTTGAAATGTGACTTGTTTTTCAAAACATTTTCATTAAGTTTAGTTTAGACCATCATTTGAAATGTGACTTGTTTTTCAAAACATTTTCATTAAGTTTAGTTTAGACCATCATTTGAAATGTGATTTGTTTTTTAAAACATTTCCATTTTCATTAAGTTTAGTTTAGAACATCATTTGAAATGTGATTTGTTTTTTTAAAACATTTTCATTAAGTTTAGTTTAGACAGAGTATTGTTTGAAATTTTTTTCATATTTTTTTATAGTTTTGGGGCACTAAATTCTTTTATGCATTTAAAAATGTAATTTGAGTTTGCAATTTGACCAAAAATTATCAAATTATTAGTGATGATTGTCATAAAAAAATCCAAATAATACAAGTTTAGAATCATTATTTTTGTCACAACCCCACAGGGTGCATGCCCGAATATTGTGATCGTGCACCTCCTAAGGGTGTGCAGCACTACGACGGTTCTCACTTGGCTACTTGGCAACACCAAGGATACTTCACCCGGACTACGCCTCTTCAACTAGAGTATACCCCTACTTCGTTCTAGGCTACGGACAAGTCACACTCCTACTATGTGCAACTCACTTGTATACTTAGACAATTTGTTACCAGCTTAACACTTAGCCATTTAAGTATACATTCACGAAACATGTGAAACAAATAAGAGACACATTGATACAGTGCAGGTGGCACAAGAAGTGCCTGACACCCGGCTTAATCTTATTATTGTGAAACAGTTACAATATGAGCACTACTTGCTCAGTTTATAACTTGGTCAGAGTCACACGACTCACCTCAACTCACCAATTCATACACAAATTTGCCCCACCAAATTCACTATCGTGACAACTTTTACAACCCCTGTGGTGTGCCCCAAACATGCGTCCACCATAAGCTTACTACCTCTTCTCTGTCGCAAGACTTCACCAAGTTAACACAGACTTTGGATCTTCCTCATAGCATGCCTCCCCCAGACCTGCGATAAGACTTCACCAAACTTCACTTGTGCGTCCCACTCTTGGTTACTTATCTTCCATGCTTTCACAACTCTGCCTTGGTCGCTTGACTCCTTGCTTGCTCGTCCTCTATCTGCCTTCTTGCTTGTAACGTCCCTAGCCTTCCAAGTTGGGCCACACCACACAATCTAAACAAAAACTACTCTGATACCAATCTGTAACGTTCAGACTCACCGTTGAACAAAGCTACTTCAACATCTTAGTGCGCGAATACCACTTATAATGTTCCCTGTTATAAGTAGCATTAGAATATATGCGCACATTCCTCAAGGTTCTGCACCTAAACCCAAGTTGGATCTCGCTCCATGAGTAAACTTCTTTTAAAATAATTTTAGTAGCAGAATAAGTAACCAAAATCTATTGCGAGCATAACCCTTCAAAGCACTTATATTATGATGTGCGCGTAATTTTTCTGCACACATAGCACTACTGCTCATGCATTCAATCTGATGGTGCACTTGGGTTTTATCACCTTTGTGCGCGTGGCTTGCTACACTGTGTGCACGATGAATTATACCATGCTTGGTATCTAATAACGTTATCACATAATTTGACTAAGAAAAATATGTAGCAATTGTCACACTTCTTATGTGCAACTATGTTATACGAACTCATCCATGCATATCGCTCACAGGAAACACTTATAACTCTCATTCCCACATATGTCACAGCATATAGGAAAAGGAACTCGTATATGCAATAACATTACACAAAATTAACCATAACATTCATATGCAGTTTCGTACAACAAAATAAACCCATTTAGAAAATAACAACGAACACACAATAATTGGAATAAGTTCATAGGAGACACTTATATTTATGAAGAGTCACCAATTGTGCACGTGACTCTGTTGCTCATAATCTTTCAGCAACAAGTCACCCCCAAGCTGGGGCATAAACTCCACAAGAAAAAGGGTTTCTTATGACAAACTAGGGTCTAATAATCAACAAAATTGTTCATTCCAAGGTGCCCACTGCGACAACTAGCCTACAGATTCTCGTTCCCCGCATGCTTGTCCCACCCAAGGAAGTGTGCCCCTTCTCTACTCAACAGTCCTTCAGCTACACCACTTCCCTTCCAGGGATTCAGAAACAAGCCAGAGAGGAAGTCTCGAAGCCCTGTATCTAATGGCCAACGCACCAAGGAACAATTCTCAGTAACTCTCTCGCATGGAGAGAATGCTCATGGGCATGACAACCCCCCTCTTCGAGACAACAAATCTCTCACCTAGAGATAAATGCTCACGAGCCTGACAACCTACTTGTTCAACCATGGGCTTGAAAACCCACTTCTTCAACCATGCACATGATTTCCTAAGCACCCTTGATTCAACAATGACAATAGTTACAACCAATTGTCGTTCCTCCCAATGGAGTTTTCCCACTGAAAGATGATCATAATCATGAATAATCCCCCTCGAAAATACACTATCTCTCAATAATATATTTGCATGGTCATAACTGGACACTTGTCACCTTCAAGACTAGTTTTTGACACTTGTCGCCTTGAGAACTAGCTTTTAGCCACTTGGTGACTCGTTCTCTTTCCTCGAGAACTTAGGATAAATGAATATCCATGAATTAAACTTTCAAAATATTAATAAAATACTCCCTTGACTTAAGCTCATAGAAAATTTTAGAGGCGAAATCTAGCCCCTTCAAATTTTGGCAGGGTGAATTTTATATATTAAAACAAAAACCCATATTAATCCCAATTCGCCCCCCTTTAATTTTTAAAACAATATTAATTATATATTTAGCCTAAAAATGGCAGTCGAAATTTAAATATTAATTACATTTTCGCCTTGGAAAAATGGTGGTCATCCTCCCTTTCGCCTAATTTATGGGAGGAGCCATCGATCTTCCGGGGTTTTCACCCACAATTTTAGTTTTTTCACAGGGCCAAGGACCATGATTCACCTCGATTTGGGAATGGCCATTAGCCTTAGGGTTTTTTCGCCCACCGATTTGGAGTTTTTAGTTTTACATAGGATGCCCCCGATTTGGAGTTTTTACATGAATTCAGTCGTGGGTTTTGGAAAATTTTGCCCCAATTTGATGGTGATTCACAATATTAATAGATCTAAGTGGTTCGACTTGAAACCTTCAGTCACGCCTAGCTTGAAATCTTCAAAGGCCAAGTTCCAACTCAAAATTCTATTGTCAAAATTTGCAAATTACAGGAGTACAAAGCGTCGAGTTCTTGCCATCTTCCCAGTCCCTTTGTGTCAACGTTTTTGGTTGCCAGACTGGCCCCTGCAACACCTTGAATATTGATATTGGGTAAGTCATAAGTGGCTTCTGAGCCCTCTCTGCAACTTTTGAAATTTGTCACCTTTTTGCAGGGATAATCGTAATATCTTATCATTTATGGGCTCATGGTTCTCTGCTCCACTAGTAGCAGAGTTGTTTTGGGCATGTTGTTCCTAAGATTGATTCTAGGCTCATAGAATAATGTCAGTCATCCAAAAGATTTAAAAGAATGTTTTTGTAGTGCTTTTTCTACCTTCGGTCTTTAAGATGCAACTTCAAATTGTTTTTTTATGATTAGAAAACATAAAACAAAAGTAGAATTGAGCCTTAAATTTTTATCTTATGAAAAGTAGAATTGATTAACAAAGATTGTTAAAACAAAGTAAGGTATCAAATACAAATAACTCTTACCTTATTTGCAGTAGAAGAATTATGACGAAGGAGTTCTTGATAGATTATTTCTCACACAGATATAGGTCTCGTTTTACTCACCGTAATAACAGAGGAAAAATTGTAACTAGACAAACTTCCAATATATAGAGACCACAATAGATGTATTATTAAATTGTGATCTTTCAATCTTCAAGAGCCATTGAGTGAAGACAATATGATTAGGAAATGGAAATACAAGGAAAGCACATAACTCAAGAAAAATGAGACGTGGAATCCATGTCTTCTCTTTTCTGTTGATATTCAATGAGTTATCTTTTACATTCGGCAAGAAGAAGCCTTGAATAGATCTTAGATCTGTTTATTTATACAAAAATGTCTTGACCAAAAGTAGTTAGACATTCCACATTATTTGATCTCAAAAATAGAATATAATCAAAACTAAAAGATACAATGCATATTTTTTTTAATTTGCTGAGATTTCTTTGGTTTGTTAGCACTTTAGTGTTCACTTGTCCTTTATTTTCTCGCGGATGTACTTGGTTTTTTTGAATTGTTGAATTGAGCATCCAGTTCCATTAATGCCACAACAAATTTGGAAGGTTCGAAATTTGCATTCAACTCAAATGCAAAAACGTTTTTGTGTACCAAAGGTAATTTCTCTTGAATTTTCACCACTGCATGTGTTGTAAGCTTGGTTTTACCAACATATCATTTATCATTTGTAAATAAACATGATCTACCTGTTCGATAGCACTTTATACACTCTCTCTATTTTTATTTGAATTCTCTTTGCTCCTTTCAATCTCTATTTGTCCAAGTGTATCAGGGATAACACTGCCATCAAACTCAACCATTTCTAGGTCTACAACTAAGAGAATGTTAAGACAAGCTTCCTTTGCTTTTCTAGCCAACTTCTTACTTTCTTCAAGATTTGTTTCCCAGACCTTTAAAGCCATTTCTCCCTTTATCTGCTCATACTGTGAAAAAGGGGCAAGCCCAAGTACATTGATTTTTTGTCTCCATACTCTGAATTCTTGGAATTTGGACATGGTTGTATGGGATTTCTTCTCTTTTTCGTGAATATTCTTCAAGGAATTATTAATCACTTGATAATGTATTTGAATAATATCCATATTTTGGTATAGGTCTTGCTAGATAGTTTCCAGATTTCCATTTATTTCATATGCTTCTTAAATGTAGTGATATACATTTATGTGTTCTCAAATAAAGTTATTCGAGACTGCAAATGCTCTATTAACCTGTCTCTTTGGGAAAGCACAATATTGCTCACCTATTGATTTTGAACACTTAATTCCAGTTTGTCTTCTAACTATTTTATCTGTTGCTCAAAACCCTGTCTAATTTGCTCTGTATAAAAATTGATTTTATTTCTGGCAGTCATTTCCATCTATTGCATATCATCATGCAGTTATTCAACCAGAAGACTCTTTTGTTCCAGTTGTTTTGTGAGATTATCCACTAACCATTGGTTAGTAGTTACAAAGGCTCTCAATGAGTCTACAACTTCTTTTGCAAATTCAAGGTCACTCCGTCCCTATCCATCATATATCATTTTGTGCTTTTTGGTAATTACTCCTTCTTTCTGTCGAGCTTCCTTTCTTATGATAGCCTTCCTTTTCTTGTTGAAAAATAAATTTGATGGAGACATTTATTCAAGTTGAATAGGTGTGAGATCATCTATATCAATAATCTTTGAACCGGGTAACTCAAAACTTGTTGCTAGAGGAGTTAATGATGGTATGGGAGGACTGAGTTCAGTAGCTCCTTCTGGGTTTGTGGCATCTTTCACTGGAGTTTCGGTATTTGGCGATGAGAAAGGAAAAGTATGCACGTGATTCATGAAAGCCTAAAATGATGCTAGTAATTTTTACTCATCTTTACCTGATACTGATATTATTGCATCTTTGGATAATGTATCTGAGCTCTTCTCCCCTTCCTTAGCCTTTTCCTCAGACAAGCTATGTTGCTTGGGCTCTGTCAATTATGTCACCTGTGAAGTTGGATTTTGTTCTCCGTGCAAGACCTTGGCCTGATTATTCCTTCTGTGCTTTTGAAAACTGAGGAAGCCTGATTGTTGATCTTGAGGCAAAATTTTAAAATCTACTTTCAACTTCATCATATGATCTTACTCCTCTGAAAATTTCATCATAGGGGGAATCTTCATGTATATATCTTTTCATATTGAATTGAGCTAGATGATTTTCAACCACCCTATGAGGAACATGCATTTTATACTCAATATCAACCAATTTGATATCTTCTAATGTTGAAGCTTCAACCTTAGCGTGTCCAAAATCAGATAATGAAAACATGCCAACTTGTATGGGAAAGGTTCGCCTCACTCTTTTATGTGTTGCCTTCAATTCTTTAGTTATTCCTCCTGAGACTATTTGATAAGCTACTTCTCTGCAAACCAGTCTGTAAGGTAGGAATCTAGGGAGAGCATGCAGAGATAAATAACAGTTGAACACTCTGATAGAAGAAAATTTTTCCTCAACATGCCAATTTGCGATAGCACCCAAATTTCCAATGATCTGTTCTGAAATTATGGGGGGAGGTTGTCCATATATAGCTTCATGAATTGGGATTACTACATTATGACAAATTTCATAGAAGAAGTCCTTTGAATTTTCCTCCCATAATTTAGAGTGATAATAATGGATGGGCTCGGTGTTAGTCGGAGTCCAGCTCCAATTCATGAGAGGAAATGGAGTCCTGAAACAGATTTTGTCCATAATGAATGCAAACATATAAAAGGGGGCATGTTCTCCTTTAGATTTTAGCATCTTGTATTCCACAATTTCCTTGGCTAAATTGACTGATAACATTTTCCCCCAATCAAAAGTGTAACCCACAACAACCTCATGGATTATGGGAACCCATTCTACAATAAAATGCCCAGGATTTTTCCTACCAAACATTCTACAGAGCATCATGGAGATATACATAATATGAGCATCATATGATGTTGTAGAATATACACCATGGGTATCATATTTGAACTTGCTTGGATTACCCCACCAAGTTTTAACTATATCGTGGATAGTTCTATCATATTTAGTGCATTCCTCGTCATCAAAATTAAATATAAACGATGAATTGTAGGTATATTTGGGTTTAGAAGATAATGTATGCATTACTTGAATATCCTCGGGTCGAAAAGAGTCGACGAAGGTCTTCTGGTGATTGAAGATGCTTCTTGTTGGGATATCCACGTGTTCCAGGGCCCAGCTTATCATATCAATGTAAGGCATAAGTTTAGGCCGAGCAACAACTTTATGTAATTCAGACTTCGCCACATGTCTAATCTTAGTTGAAAATGTATCATCGACTTCTTCTGCTGAATCATCTGGACAGAGAGAAAGTTCGTGCTCCAAAATGTCATAAATTTGTTTCTAAGCTTTGGTGGTGTTTGTCAATCGAGCAGTAGTATTTGAGAGTATATCTGCATTTGAGTTTGATTCGTCAGTCGATAAATTTTTCTTATTTCCTGTTTTGCGAGGTGCCATGATTTTCAAAAGATGAAGTTAACCTTACTGCGAGAAGAAAAACCTGTGAGCTCATGATATTGAATACTAAAATTTCAAATGTTAATGGCGAAATGATTTGAAACTTGAAATGCCTTTATTTACAACAAAATTTAATGTCTAGCTATTTTTGTATTAATCTACTGACATAGTAATCATTCCAAAATCTGTCAAATTTATTACCTCGCAGTCGCAAAAATTATCCCAATCTTTAACTCTAGCCAGATGGGTGTATTATTAATGGATGTAATTAAGATAACATACTTCGGCGGTTCGACATTCTGGGGTTATGAAAGCAAAACAATGGATATCTTCCGAAGGCCGAATTCGTGGAGTAGTTAATCAATTATTAAATATTTTATGTTTTAATTAATCAAGGTTTAAAGTCGCCTTTAGTTTTAATTACTTCGAAACTTCGACATTCGGGAGTTTTGAATGCAACATGGTGTATATCTCCCGAAGGCCGAATTCACGGAGCAAATAATGAAACCTTTTTTTGTGTGTGTATGTGCGGTGAGTACTTCGACAGTTCGACATTCGAGGGTTTTGATTGCAAGACAATAGATATCTCCCGAAGGTTGAATCTACATAGTGATTACTTATCATCAATCGTGACTATTTAAACATGTTTTAATCAATTAAGTTTGTAAGTGTCTTATTTATCATGATCACGAGTGCTTCGATATTTCTGTGCTTCGACGCTCTGGCATTTTTGAACCTGTTCTTTGATTTATCTCCCAACGTGATGTGGCAGTGATGATGTCACTTTCGATGACGTGTCATGCAAAAGGTGAGTGACACGTGTCACCTAAAAACATGCGAATGATCTGACAAAAATGCCCCAAAAGAGTGCCACATGTCAGCCAAAATGAAGTTTTTGACAGGTGACCTGTAACTCATCAGCCGATTTTATTTAAAATATTTTTCGCGAGAACCTGTCTCCGGGACTCTAGAGCTTTGCAACTTCAAGGTTTTTTTTAGGCATTCTGAATTTGAAACTCCCAAATCGCGAAGTCCCGAAGTGCCTTTGTAATTTTCTTTTGCTTAATACTCGTGCAACTTTAGAACTTTAAAATCACGGGAACTGTAACACCCTGTTTCCCCCAAATTTGTAATTAATCCTAATACAGGAATTACCATGCTAAAGCATGATGAACATATAAATAACATTATGAGTTTATATTACAGAACTGCTGAGAGGGGATGTGCAGAAAAAGAGACCACGA
>ML857124.1:11177-38371 GCA_009831015.1 Picea engelmannii | reverse complement strand
ACCAACCCTAGAAAGAACCAAATCCCTTGTTTCTTTAGGGAACCAACCCTAGGAAGCAATAACTCCCTTTTCTTTAGGGCACCAACCCCAGGAAGCACCAATTCCCTTAAATAAAGGATATGAATCCTTCTATGCTCCTCCATTCCACCCTCACTTCATAAGAATCATCATTTCTTCTTATTGGACTCTGTTGTTGTTTTGATCTTCTGATCTGGACTACAAAGACACTTTCTTCTCACCATTCTTTCTTATTTATATACTCTTCCAACTGGTGTGATCTATGAAGCATTGTGACCCTTTGTTTGGACCATCCCACCTCTTCATTTTAAATTAAAAATAATCTCTATTATTATTCAAACATTATTGTGAAGGCTTTTGTTGGCCCTTGAACAAGTTTTGAGGATACTTTGTCATGATTGACCTATTTTGGGGACTTCGATAGGCTGTCTAAGGTGGAGCGCAAGATGAAGCAGAGATCACAGGATCTCAGCCCCTTTTAGGGCCCTTTTTGGGATTTGGATTATGTAATGGGTATGAGGATGTTGGCCCATGGGTTTACCCATTCTTAGGCCTATTTTGTATGTATAAATAGAAGTCTAGGAAATGTAAGAAGTAGTTGAGTTGTTGCAAGTTGGCTAAGTGCTAGAGTTGGATCTGTGTGATCAAGAATTGTAAGGCTTTGTGCATACTGTGTGAGAGTTGCATAGCTAAGTGAAAGTCATTGTAATGGGTTGTGACAAGCTATGTGCTTAGACCTACTCAGGGAAGGAGGATCTACTGAGTTGCAAAGATCTCCTGTCCTCTGCAGAGTAGGGTTTTTGAGGCTCTGTGCATGTAACCTATTGAAGAAGGTAATAAAGAAGAGAAGAGTTGGTGGGTGTATGCCCAGGGTGGGGGTGAACCACGTACTTGTTGTGTTTCTCTGCTTTGTGCAATGTGTTGATGTGCTTATATGTTAATGTGCTTAGTGCTTTTATATAGATGAATGATTTGTCGATGCTTAGTGCTTAATAATATGGATGGATGTTAGATCTGACTGGTATACATGTGCTTAGTACTGAACCTATTAAGATATCATCTGTTTCATCATGCTAAGTGATGTTAGATACTAGATATTGTTGAATATTGCATTGTACTATAATTAGGGTTTAACTGTGTTGTAACTAATAACTGAATATTGATAAATATATCTGTTGAGTGCTATGTTAAATATTAGAATCACAGATCTGTGTCCCAACTAAGGTTGTAGACATCTGAGTCCTGCAACCACCCCTGTCTCTACCTTGAGTGAGACTTCATATGCTTTGCAGGTGTTGTTGAAAGGGCTGGTAGTTAGGGCTTTGTTGGTGCGTTGTTCTAGTGTTGAACCCTGGGTCTACCCCTGTGCCAACAAATGGTTCCATTGTCGGGACCTGAAACTGTGATTGCTGGGAACTGAGGAAGAAGAATCTCTATGCAAAGATCTGACCTAAAACTATGATTCCTGGGAACTGAGGAAAAGAATCTTTGTGCAAAGACCTGACCTGAAATTGTGGAAGCTCTGTGCATAAATATGTTGCTCTAGTGCGCAGTAATTTACTTGATTTGTAAATCTTTGTATGAAAGAAAGAATTATGATCTGCAAAAAAGAGGTAAGATATGAACTCTTTGTGCTTTGATAAAGGTAAGAATAGTGAAAAATTTTAAGATCTGGAAGCTTTGTGCTCTGCTGAAGATAAGATTAGTGGAAATTTTTTGTTTCTAAAGTATGGATCTAAGTATGTTTAATAAGATTTATCTTAGCTTGAAAACTAGGGCACTGATAGAAGAAAGAAGATTTGATATGAGTAGATCTGATAAGAATAATGAAAGATATGTTATACCTATACATAGAAAGAATGTTTGGACTAACGAATGGATGCAGGATCCTTGAAAGAATTTTGTGTAGGTTAGCTACCATGATCCTAGTGCGTAATACAGGAAGGGTTGGGGATCATTTAAGAGAAAGAGAGGATTAACCCTTTGTTACAGTTGCAGAAGACCGAGACATCTGGCTAAGGAATGCCCTAGAAAGAGACCTAGTTGCCTCTGTTGAAAATATATGGACCATGAAGTATTGGATTGCCCTAGAATGATTGCTAAGGTTGAAAGAATGAATATGAACCAAGAAAACCCTAAGGAAGATCCAGAAACTGAGATTATGACAGAACCCTGGAAAGGATCAGAGAAGGTATTACTGCAGATGCAAAGAACCTTGAATGACCAACGACATATCAACTTATCAGAGATATTCAAAGAAAAAGAATGTATTGAGGTAAGAATAGGAGACTTCGACATTAACTGTGTTCTGGATGAGGAAACACAGGTGAATATCATGACAGAAAGAACCTCGGAAGCTATAGGAAATCCTCTTATGATTCCTTCCTTAGGAGGAATAGGATTATTCAGAGAAAAGTTGATAACCCTATGTGGAAGACTTACCAGGATATCTATGAGTGCTCATGGAACTTCGACAGAGGAAGAATTTGAATTTGTTAAATTTATTGATAACAATGCTCCATTTGCTATGTTATTAGGAAAAAAATGGATTGAAAAAGATCAGGCCAGAAGGAAAGAAGAAGAAGTCTTAGAACAAAAGAAGCAAGAATTAAAAGATTTCATGACTAGGAAGATCACACACTTGATTAAAGAACAGGAGAAAAAATCGAAGCCAATTGAAACCAGAGCATTGGATTTCGAAGTTGCAAAAATACCAAAGGACTCCCAGGAGATTGCAATACCTATTCTAGGTACAGATGAAGTATTACCCTTGATTTCTAGGAAGGAATCCCACTAGCGCGAAGTTACTCTGCCAAAAGAGGATAAGAACCATAATGGAAAAAGATATTTCGATACGAAGCTCATTAGAAAGAAGGCTAGAAAACTAAGTAAGAAGGGAGATAAGATTGAAAAGTTACAGAAGGTTCCTGAGGGAACTTCGCGGAAGGAAAATTTGCAAAATTGGAACTTCGTCGGAATATCAGAACAACGTCACATGGAACTTCTCCATGGCGAAGCAATATAGCCGTTAGAGACAGTATAATCGTTCGACTGACAGCCCAAACGGGTAGAAAGGCATTTATGGTTAGAAAGTTTTCCACCAGAACATTGGGACCGTGCCACAATGGACATAACTAAGTTAGTGAATACTTCTCACCTATTGCAAGAGATCCATTGTCGAGTTATCTATTTATCCCGTTGTGCCATGCAACGATAACACTTTTTCCAATCGTGACTATTAGAGCTTGTAGCATAGTTTATTTCGCACAGTGATCACTATGTTAGTGCCATCTATCCCATTGTGTTATCTCGTTACTCTCTGAACCCGAGACATTCAACCACGAGCGTGCATGTCAGATGAGCTTAGTGCTGCAGAGCAAATTGTCGAGGAAGTTCTTATTGACCTAATGACTGAAAGGGTAATGTTTGAAAGATCGATGTCTGCAAGTATTCAAGTATCATCGACGAGAGGACTGCAAGCCTCTTCGTCGACTATTCACGGAGCTAGATCATCCCGACCATCAGCAGAAAAGAGAACTAAACAAAGAGATGGCCTAGCCAATGCAAAGTTGATCCCGTCCATATTGCCCAATTATATCCCACCTCTAACTTGGGCAGTGAGTCGAGACAGTGTGCCAAGGGAATTCGAGTACACCATGATTACTGTGTACTTCCCGAAGGGGATACACACAGTTTGTGCACAGTAGGATAAGATCACAGCGTTGAGGTTCAGTGACTTCAACCTCGGAGATCGAAAAAACTACAGTATGCTCGCCCCGTATAAGTACCTAACTAGGATGAAGGGAAAGAACTCAAAGATAATCCCTCAACCGTGGATGATGAACCTCGTGGAGTCCACCTTGTTAAACGTAATAAAGATTCCACATTTCAGAATACACCAGGAAGTCAATGCATGTGTCAAGCTATTTCTCTCGTGTTACCATGGTGGTTATTTATGGCTAGACCAATGTATTACAAACGATCCGATGCTGATACATAGGATCATAGGGTTGAGTATACAAGGACCTGACCCACATGATTTCTACCTAGGAAAAGCCATAGATTGCCTGCTATCACAGAAGATTAAGGACACATATGGTGATGTCGAGAAGGGGACACAAGGCTACAAGGTAGCCTCCATCCAGAATGGTGCAGTGTGCCTAGCATGTCAGTTAATAGTTGGAAGGATGGTACGCAAGAACCGACCCACACAGGTCACAATATTTGTCGTCGACCTCACGGGGTAGTGTGTAGAAGGATTACAGATGAACTGGGTGAAGTACCTAGTCAGTCAGCTCGAACTAGACTGCTGCGAAGCACAGGATCAGGGCTATGAGTTCCATTTCAGTTGGCTCCTGATCCTTATCGCCTTTGTTTCCTGCGAGATACCGGAAGGTGCAACCTTCCCAGATATTGAACCATTCGATCCACTTGCTATGAAGTTCACTACCCTTTAGTACTCGAGTGATATGAACAAAAAGTGGCAGTCGAACACTATTTTTCATATGTATTACCTTCAGCTAAAGAGAGCCATGGAAGCAGAACCTCACATGACTCCAAACAAATTACAAACATTCTTACCTCGGATGAAGTTATGCGCAGATCGACACTTCATATACCTTACAGCGCGAGTCAATGAACATAAGGAGTAGTTACAATCATACAAAAATCTCACAGAAGAGGATCTTGAGAAGATCACTAAGGAATGGTCAACAGACCTCCTTATTCCAGCAGACCCTGCAGAGATGTCTGACCCTGATAGCCCAAAAACTGTGGACGACACACCCAGACCTAGAAAAATGAAGAAGACTGAAGAGGTCCAAGAATTAAGCAGTGCTTTAGGAAAGACTGCTTCAGTATCACCTGAACGAGGGGGTGATGACGAACCAAAAGAAATAAATGGTAAAGGAGCCAAATAGAAGCAAGGCGAAGTAACGCCGCCGAGAGATGAGATCGATCCCCTGAAGAAGAGGAAGGTTTCTCCCATGAAACCTTCTTCCCAGAAGAAATTGAGAGCCACCGTGACCAAGATGAAGACCATGCTTACTAATGAGGACTTCGACTTCATCATAGCCGCCCTCAATGATGCTTCACTAGAAAGTGTGGAGAAACAAAAAGCTAAGTAGGAGGAAATGTATGACAGACTTAAGGTCAAGTTTCGAGGGGTACAGTGGGCCCTTCATTCCATCCGTGTAGTGTACACTATGTCCCTACCATCAGGAGAACCAAAGTTGGGGGATGAGCCAGCCCAATTCTATCGATTAGCTGATGCGATCGAAGCTCGTCTTCATCACACATAAGAAGAAGCTGAACAAGATACCCAGACCTTGAAGGAAGTACAAGGCTACATTATAGAAAAATACAGAATATCAGAATGGGAGAAGGTTGATCTCCAGGACAAGTTTGAAGCGGAGAAAGCACAGATGTAGCAAGAGAAAGAACAATTACTCACAGAGAAGCTCGAAGTAAAAGAAGCAGTAAACAGAGCCCTCCACTCTGTGATAGGCTTAGAGCTACAAGTTGAAGACCGAGTCACACATCAAGTATATCAGCTCATGGAAGCCATCCAACAACTATAAAAAAGATTCATAGAATATTTAGAGCTCCGCACAGTGCCCAACACTATGTAGGATGTAAGAGATCAAAGAGAAGTGACTGCCAAGAGCATAGTCGATAGAATAAAGGCTCTTGCGATGGAATGCAAGAAAATTAGTGATCGCAGTCCCCAAAATTATGAGCAACTCACTGAGAATGCATAACTGAAGGCATTGGAGTCGCAGCTCTAGGAGGTGAAGAAGCAAGCAGAAACAATAAAAGTGAAGTTGAAGCCCCTATCGGCTGTGGAAAGAATGAAGTGATCCCAGGAGCAGCATACTACCCAACAACAGGTTCACATTGTTCAGAGAAAAGTCATGGAAGTGACTCAGAGGCTCCAACCTGTACAGGATGAGGCTTACCAACTGTTCACAGATATTGAAGGCTAAGGAGAAGAACTGGAGCAAGTTTTTTTTGTAGCAGAACAGTGCCTGGAAGGACTCGTGAACGAGGCAGTCATCCAAGAGTTCACTGAATAGGATGTCATGGCACAACAACAAGTCAAAGAAGCTCGAGACAATCTTGAGGCTTTCGAAATAGAACTACCCAGATCAGAGTGACTCAGGACGATTCATAGGTGAGTGTTGGGGGGCTGTTGGCCCTTAATCAAGTTTTGAGGATACTTGGTCATGATTGACCTATTTTTGGGACTTCGACAGGATGTTGAAGGCGGAGCGCAAGACAAAGCGGATATCGCGGGATCTTGGCCCCTTTTAGGGCCCTTTTTTGGATTTGGATTATGTAATGGGTATGGGGATGTTGGCCCATGGGTTTACCCATGATTAGGCCTATTTTGTATGTATAAATAGAAGGCTAGGCAATGTAAGAAGTAGTTGAGTTGTTGCAAGTTGGCTAAGTGCTAGAGTTGGATCTGTGTGATCAAGAATTGTAAGGCTTTGTGCATACTGTGTGAGACTTGCAGAGCTAAGTGCAAGTCATTGTAAGGGGTTGTGAAAAGTTATATGCTTAGAGCTACTCAGGGAAGGAGGATCTAGTGAGCTACACAGATCTCCTGTCCTCTACGGAGTATGGTTTTTGAGGCTATGTGCATGTAACCTATTGAAGAAGCTAATAAATAAGAGAAGAGTTGGTGGACGTATCCTCAGTGTGGGGGTGAACCACATACATGCTGTGTTTCTTTGCTTTGTGCAATGTGTTGATGTGATTATATGTTAATGTGCTTAGTGATTTGATATAGATGAATGATTTGTCGATTCTTAGTGCTTAATAATATGGATGGATGTTAGATCTGACTGGTATACATGTTCTTAGTGCTGAACCTATAAAGATCTGATCTGTTTCGTCATGCTAAGTGATGTTAGATGCTAGATTTGGTTGAATACTATGATGTACTATAATTAGGGTTTAACTGCGTTGTAACTAAGAACTGAATATTGATAAATATAACTACTGAGTGCTCTATTAAATATTAGAATCATAGATCTGTGTCCCAGCTAAGGTTGCATACATTTGACTCCTACAACCACCCCTGCCTCTACCTTGGCTGAGACTTCAGCTTCTTCGTAGGTGTTGTTGAAAGGGTCGGTAGTTAAGGTTTTGTTGGTGCACTATTGTAGCATTGAAACCTAGGTCTGCCCTTGTCCCAACAACTTTTAATTCAGTGAGTGTGCTTTTCATTAATATATCATAGGTATGAATTGATTTCTTTTAACTCTATTCCATGTTTCTACAAATATTGCAGAAATCGAATCCTGCAGAGGTGCTTCCTTCAAACCATTTACATGTGACCATATGCAGAAAACCATGGACTTATTAATTAAGCGATGTACCCAACACCTCATGGTTTATGTGTTCATAACCCATGATCAGGGGATGGAACTTAGTCCTCTAGTACTTCGTCCTTTGGGAAATTTCTCTCTCATCCAATATTCTGGAGTTTTAACTTCCTGAAGTGGTTACCTCTCACAAGGATTGATCCAATGGTTAGCATGATTCGTGGAACCAAATCAACGGTTTAGCTTTGATCCTTAAACTATATTTCCTCTACTTAATCCAACGGCTATGACTTAATCAAACATTGATATGGACAACCATTATTTACTTTGGGACTTCGGGAATTATATCCTCTGCAATATTTCAACCTTCATGAGTACATTTCACTGAAGAAGATCAGACGATCGATATTTTTACTTCCGTAGATGGACTATCCTAGCTTGTCTAGAGGTTTCAAACAAATTGATGGCCATGAATTTATCTATAGATGAGTGGACAATTCTCGTTCACATCACGAATTTGACGCTTCAAGACTCTGGTCTTTACAGTCATTCAACTCTTCCGGATTAAATTCCGCCAAAGCGTTTATTAACACATTCTTCTTGATAACCTCCACAAGTCCAGGAGCTAGGACTGTGGGCTTAGCCATTCTAAGCATTTGATCTAATGGTCATGATTCATCCTAGAGGATCTTAGATCAACGGTCATCATTGAATTCATCCTTCGACACTTTGGGTAGTTTTTGGTTTCCCCCAATGGATAAACTCCCAGAGTGACATAACTTTCTAACGTCATTGCTGACTTGGCACTGGTCGAGTGGCTGCCACATGTCACTTAGATTTGTGACTTATGTGTACATACAATTCCAACTAGACATAGACACTTGTCACCATCTGATTGTGCCATGTGTCCTTGTTGACGTTTTACTGACATGGATTGCTTGATGTGTCACATGTCCTCCTCCTGGATCTAACTGTCATAGGTTCATCTGAATCCTTGATCCAATGATTGTGATCAGCTCATTTTGGCCTTCGGGACTTTGGGTTAATCGTTCCCAATTCTCAATTCTCCCGAAGTGAGATTCCCTGACTAAACCTCGAGTAACTTGACTTCATCTAATGATCCATATTTAACGCAAAAATATTAACACGATCCAATGGTTGTCAGGATTTCGGCTATTTGAGATCTCGTGAATCCTTGATCCAATTATTGTGATCAGTTCTAGATCAATGGTATAGATTCATTTCGAACTTCGAAACTTTGGTTTATTCATTCCTAATTCTCAGTTATCTCGAACGAGATTCCCCAATTAAATCTTGAGTAACTTGACTTCATTTAACAATCCATCTTTGACGCAAAAAGCTTAACATAATCCAATGGTTGTCGGGATTTCGGCTATTCGGGATCTTGTGAATCCTTGATCCAACAACTGTGATAAATTCTAGATCAATGGTCTAGATTCATTTCAACATTCGATACTTTAGTTTATTTGCTCTGGCTTCCCAATTCTCTCGAAGTGAGATTCACTGATTAAACCTTGAGTAACTTCCACATCTGATGGTCCTAGTTTGTCCTGAAATCTACATCAGTGGATAGGATTCTCCCTCAATTATGTTTTAGTGGGAATTTGATCCCGATGGTGTTTCTGCATTGTGTTGATCTCCTGAAATCTAATACACTGCCTCTATCATCAAAACTCATCATCACATCATAATGACATTGATTGTTCACATCAATGACAAAACATCAATGCCAATATGCCCAACAATCTCCCCCTTTGGCATTGATGGCAACCTTTTTCTTTTTGAAACTTCTTCCCTTATCAATTTCCCCCCCCCCTTTGACAAAAATGACAAAGGGGATATTTCTTAGCTCGCCCTATGATAATTCTCCCCCTGATCATGTGCCCCTTCTGATACGATTCTATGGTTTTTAATGTGGTTTTTGAATTACTCCTAATTTCTGTTGAAGATTTTCAAAAGTACTCCTGGGCAAAGGTTTTGTGAAAATGTCTGCAATCAATTCTTTGGTGTCTACATACACTGTCTTAACTATTTTTTTGATAACCTGATCTCTTAGGAAATGGTATTTAATAGGGATGTGTTTGGTTTTAGAATGCATGATTGGATTTTTAGAGATAATTGTGGCACTAGTATTATCACAATTAATAGTAATGGGATTATTATAACTTATTTGTAGGTCTTCTAAAGTTTGTTTCATCCAAAGAACTTGTGTGCAGTAGGATGCAACAAAAATGTATTATTCCTCTGCTGTAGAGAGTGATGTAGATGTTTGTTTCTTGCTTAACAATGCTACCAAAATTTTTCCTAAGAAAAATGCTCCTCCACTGGTGCTTTTCCTATCATCTATGCTACCAACCAAATCTCCATTAGTATATGCAGTTAGATTGAAGTATTTATCTTTTGGATACCATAATCCAAGTTCTAGGGTGCCTTGAAGGTATCTGGATATTATTTTTACTAATTTTAAGTGAGTTTCTTTAGGTGCAGATTGAAATCTCCCCACGAGTCCTACAACCTACATGATTCCAGGTCTTGTTTCTATTGAATAGAGCAAAATTCCAACCATTGATCTATACATCATTTGGTCCACTTTTTGTGAGTCATCTTCTGGGATTAGTTTACATCCAATGACCATGGGAGTACTCATAGGTTTGATGTCTTCCATTTGAAATTTCTTCAGCATTTCCTTGATATATTTGGTTTGGTAAACAAATATTCCATTTTCTATTTTATTTACTTGTAAACCTAAGAAAAATCATAGTTCTCCCAGCATAGACATTTCAAACTCTTCTTGCATTTTATATGCAAATTTTCTTCTTAGTGTAGTGAGATTACTCCCAAATATGATGTCATATACATATACCACCACAAAAATTATGTTTTTATCCTCAATTTTGATGTATAGGTTGTTGTTAGTAGTCCCTCTCTTATATCCTTGTTTTTGTAGGTACTGATCAAGCCTAGAGAACCATGTTCTGGGGGCTTGTTTAAGACTATACCAGGCCTTTTTCCTCTTTCACACATAGTCCTAATTTTTTGATAACATGAATCCTTCTGGTTCCTCAACATAGACTTCTTATTCTAGTGTTCCATTAATGAATGCTGACTTGACATCCATCTGATAGATTTTGAAATTTCTGAAGCATGCAAATGCCAAGGACATTCTAATGGCCCCAAGTCTTACTATTGGAGCAAAAGTCTCTTCAAAATCAATACCTTCCACTTGGGAATATCCTTTTCACACTAATATGGCTTTGTTTTTTATAATTTCTCCATTTTCATTTAGTTTATTTTTGAAGATCCACTTGGTTCCTATCACATTCTTGTCCTTGGGTCTTGGAACTAGTTCCCAAGTCTAATTCTTCTCTATTTGGTCTAGTTATTCATTCATTGATTTTATCCAATCTTTACTTTTGATAGCTTCTTTAACTGACTTAGGTTCTATTAGGGATAACATTGCTTGTTCTAAGTCAAAAGAGAGTTTCCTTCTTGTTTCCACTCCTACACTTTTATCTCCAATAATATGGCTTTCATGATGATTCTTTTGAACTCTTTTTCATGGAGCTCTTGGAAAGGGCATTTATTCATTGTATTGTTTATTAGTATGTTGTTCATTTTTCAGTGTTTCATTATTATCATCCTCTTGCTAAGATTCTACATAATCATCTTCCTATTGAGATTTTATATCATCATCTTGTTGTTGATATTTTTTATCAATGCCTTCGGATATGGAATTTTTTAGATCATCTATGTTTACATTGTAACTTTCCACTATATTTAGTAGTCTAAGATTATAACATATGTATGATTTCTTATTAGATGAACATCCTAAGAATATTCCTTCATCAGATCTTGGATCAAAATTTCCTAGGTTATCTTCATCATTCTTTATGTAACATTTACTTCCAAAAGTTCTAAAATGTTTTACAAATGTTGGCCTTCCAAACCATAGTTCATAAGGGGTTTTGTCATGGTTGGGTCTCAACTGATCTCTATTAAGTATGCCAATTGTTGTTTATATTTCATCTCTCCAGAATTTTTTTGGAAGCTTGGATTGATTTAGCATGGTTCTTGCAACTTCTTGAACTGTTCTGTTTTTCCTTTCTACCACTCCATTCCGTTGAGGAGTCCTAGGAGCTGAATTTTTTTTTTTGATACCATGATTTTCACAGAATTGAATGAACTCTTTAGAGGTGAATGTAAATGTATTGAACCTACACAAAATAGATCTAGATAAATAGTGATACACACATTTGTAGAGAGAATTGGAAAAAGAAGAAGAAGGAGAGAAAGAATGGAAAGAATTCTCATTAACCGTTATGAATAATGAATAATTTATACATGATATACTCTGTATAACTCAATGAGTTTGACTTGAGGTGAACCAAGTCACCATAGTGGTGGTATAGAGTGATATGGACACACACCATCAGTTACAGGAGTGAACTGCCACCTATTCTAGTCTCTCAGGCAGTTACATGAGTGAACTGCCACCTAGTTGAGTTAACTAGTCAACTAGTCTTTAGTTAACTGACTGAACAAAGAGTAGTGAGGAGTTAACTCAGGGAATCAAGTCTAATGCACCACTCTGGTGATGATACCAAGGGATGGTCGAATTAGCATGGTGATGATCCCAATGTTGCATGGTGATGATCCCAATGCAACATCTAAATTCAAATCAACTAGTCAAACTGAAGTGTGAACTGAAAGAGAATATTCTCGAGGTGGAATATTCTCTCCTAAAATATAGGAGACTGGATAATGACTAATCATGACTAATAAGAAAATAAAAACCTTAGGAAAAATAAATCCTAGGTGTGTGTGAAGTAACTCCAACACCCCCCTTGAACATCTCTATGGTGAAAATAAAGATTGGGTCCCGGCAACGAGGCCATGTTAGGTACCCAAGTACAAAAGATACAATGAAAATAAAGTGAGGAAAGAGGGAAANGCTAGGAAACTGTGTCCTTCACTCCAAGACGACCTCCCAAAGAATGGAATTTCTGCTCAGTGAAGGTCTTGATGAAAATGTCTATCGTCTATTTTGCTAAAGGATGGAACTGTAAGTCGATGATCCCCTTGTGTACTAAGTCTCGGATGTAGTGCATGTGGATCTCAATGTGCTTCGTTCGCTTCCTCTGAACTGGATCTTTGCAGAACTTCAGAGTGCTCTGGTTGTCACACCAGATGACGATCGGCCAATGAAACTGAATTCCCAACTCAGTGAGAAAATGTTGTAGCCACATAGCCTGAATGATTATGTTAACTACCCCTCTGTACTCTGCCTTGGGTGAAGATAGAGAAATGTCAGTTTGCTTCTTTCTCGACCAACAGATAGGCCCAGAACCAAGGCTGAGTGAGTAACCAGATGTGGACTTGTGGTCAATGCTATCGCCAGCCCAGTCAGAATCAGTAAACCCAATGAGATCTAATGTAGAGTCTGCTGCATAATGAATCCCAAAGGTGCTGTTTCCCTTTATGTATCGAAGGATACACTTTGCAACTTTCCAATGTAACTCATGCAGCTCTTGCATGAACCTAGAAACTACGCTAACTGCATATGAGAGGTCTGGTCTGGAGTGTGTGAGATACAACAAGCTCCCCACTAGCTGT
Source organism: Picea engelmannii (assembly GCA_009831015.1). Classification (NCBI taxonomy): domain Eukaryota; kingdom Viridiplantae; phylum Streptophyta; class Pinopsida; order Pinales; family Pinaceae; genus Picea; species Picea engelmannii. Next base: position 25,388 of record ML857124.1, on the reverse strand, counting down.
TTGTACAATGTTATGTCAACCAGTGGAGTCTCCCCGTCATCCTCAAGTTTGACTCTTGATAGGAAAGGAGTCGAAGTAGACTTGCATTCTGTCATGTGAAATACCTCAAGGAGATCTCATGCATACTTGGCTTGAGACAATTTGATGCTTGATGCATCCTGACTGATCTCAAGTCCACGGAAGAAGTGTAGTGGACCCATGTCCGTCATCAAAAACCTGTCATGAAGAATCCTCTTGACTGCAACAATTGTTGAAGTCGAGTAATCGGTGATCAACAAATCATCGACATACATAACTAAAAGTAGAAGTGAATCAGTATTCTTGAGCATGTATACATTCGGGTCTGATTTACAATGTACAAAGTTTTGTGACAAAATGTAGGAGTCCATATTGGCATACCATGCCCTCGGAACCTGCTTGCGGCCATAAAGTGACTTCTTTAGTCGACAGACCAAAGATGAGTCCTGCATAAATCCCTAGGGATGCTCCATGTAGATCTCCTCAAATAGATCACCATGAAGAAATTCATTCTTCACTTCCATCTGATGGACTTCCCATCCCTTGGCTGCTACAATGGCAAGTGCCAATCGTATGGAATCCATCTTCGCTACTGGAGTGAAGGTCTCATCATAGTCAATACCATGAACCTGCTGGAAGCCTTTAGTGACAAGCCTGGATTTGTATCTGTTGATCTGTCCATCTACTGCGCTCTTGGTCCTATAGACCCATCTGCATCTAACAAGTTTCCTCCCAAAAGGAAGGGGAACCAGATCTGGTTCTCGAGAAGGGATTTGCGCTCCTCCTATATGGCAGATTCCCAAAAGGGATTTCCAGTAGCCTTGCCATAAGACTATGGATCTAAAGACTGAACCAAGAAAAGATGTCTGGAAGGAAATGGTTTAGTGCCAGTGAGTGCAATAGGAGGCTCCTCAAAATTATATCGAGTTCTCCTAGTATCGACTAGATCACCTACGAGATCCCCTGCATCCTGAAGAGTAGTTTGTGCCCACTTGGGCCTCTGCTCTGGCTCTACAACTGCATCTGGATGCTCTGACTCTGCATCTGACTATATTGACTTTGAATTTGAATATGAATCCTCTGAGTCCTTTGAATCAGAACTCTTGTCTGAAGAAGAGTCGGCATGTGCATTCTCATCATCTTGAACAGGTGGAAGAGTAAAGGTGTCTGCATGCGGTTGTTGAGGTACATGCGATACACTTTCCATGAATTGGACATTACACTCAATGATGAGCCAGTTCGAGGAAAGCTCAATAAGCTGATATCCCTTCACACCGTCAGGGTATCCAACAAAAATGCACTCAGTTCTCTATGGATCAAGTGCCTTCCTCTTTTCAGAGGGAATCCTGGCCCATACACATGAACCAAAAATACGAAAGTGAGTCACTTCCGGATTGAAGCCGCTCCAAGCCTCGTAGGGGGTCTTATCCTTGGCAGATCTATTGGGAGATATGTTTTGGATGTATGTTGCACGGTTAAGTTCTTTGGCCCATAGTCTCTATGGTAGTGACTTTGCATGCAACATGCAAGATGCCATCTCCTTTAGAGATCGATTTTTCCACTTAGAAACTCCATTTTGCTGCGGAGTGTAGGGAACTGTATTCTTCCTCATGGAAATTTTTTTGGATCTCATGATTCACATACTCTCCCTTGTTATCAATTTAGAGGACTTTGATATTATTTCCAGACTATGTCTCAACCAAAGCATTGAAATATTTGAGGTGTTGAAAGACCTCAGATTTTTTCCTGAGAAAGTAGATCCATGTAAAATGTGAGAAATCATCAACAAAAATGTGAACAAACCTCACTTTTCTGATCGATGGATGCGGAAAAGGACCCATGAGGTCACTGTGGATCAAATCTAAAGGTGAGGAAGGTCGTTGAGACTTTCCCTTGTCAAATTTCTCTTGAGGGTGTTTTCCGAGAACACATCCCTCACATACTCCCTTGGAGAAATGGATGTCTGGTAGACCATCAACTAATTTGTGCTTGCTAAGATGTTGCATGTATATGAAATTCAAATGTCCAAACCTTTTGTTCCATATCCTACTACTTTCATCAGCATGAGTAAACAATAAAGCAGAATCAGGTTCAATGAATTCAGAAAATGTATACAATCTAGATTGATGATTTACCTCACCGGTAGAAACCTTGGAGTTGGTTTGCATATCGTATATGTCCATGGAATTTGGTGTGAATATGAATTTCTTTCCGGTGCTGAAATTCGTCATTTGATACATAGAGAGAAGGTTGAAAGAAATCTTGGGAACATGCAGCACGTTCTCAAAGCTTCCATTGGTGAGTTCAATCCTTCCTTTACCGATGACTTCGACAGAAGAGTTGTCCCCCATCATAATAGGAGGACCTTTGCATGCATCCAATGAAGAATATACTACTTTTGAGGCATCCATGTGATTTGATGCTCTTGAATCTACGATCCAAGCATCGAGAGAAGAGTTAATGGAAATCAAGGCATGGCTAGAATTGCCTTTCCTAGAATTCAGATCTTCTGGCTTCTTCTTATTTTCACCCTCGGGGATGCGATCTCCAAGGTTTTTTTTCTGAAGTATTTGAGACATCAGATCTATTTTTTTTTGCATGCATATGGATTTCAAATGGAATCCCTTGTGACAGTATGTGCATTTCTCTCCTTTTCTTCCCTTTTCTCCTTTGGATCCAGAGGCATCAGTGAAGGGTTTTGTGTACCCTTCCTTCTTTGTATGTGCATGAGCTTTCCGCTTATCTTTATATTTAGATTTTTGATATTTTTGGCTGCCATCATGCACAGTCAGTGCATGCACCATTTTGCCTTTAATTGCACCCGTGTTGATGAGCTTGGTTTGCTCTTGTGTCAGGGATTCGATAAAGTCCTCAAGAGAAGGCATCTTCCAGGTGGCTCCAGAGGTGAATCTCATAGTATGGAATGCAGATACGAATACAGATAATTCAGGACCAATATTGGACAGAATGGTGAGAACCATTTGTTTCTCCTCCTTCGATTTATCAACCCCGCAAGCTTTGAGTTGCGACAGTAAATCCTTGAATTTTGTAAAGAAATCTTGGATATTCTCGAAGATTTTTGGATCCAATGTGAGCAGCTCCACCTCCAACATGTTTCCCCTCATCTCATCCTGTTTTCCAAAGAGCCCTTCCAATATGGTCCAAGCTTCATTGGGAGTCTTACAGGAAGATATATGAAAAAGGAGATCGGGAGAAATAAGACTGCAAATTGTTTCGAGTGCCTCATCCATGCGATTTAAGTACTTGGATTTTTCTATGGCTGATGTTGGCTCTGGATATGTATTCATGGTTAACCTATACAAGCCTCTAGATTGGATATGTATGGCTATTTTATCCTTCGATGCAAAATAGTTGTAAGGTGTAAGAATGAATTCTTTTTGGAATTCCATCTTTTTGTTGTCTTCAATCTTTTGTACCTGCAAAAACATTTGGTGTATCTTTTGCTTAACAATATTTTGGCTCTGACACCATGTAAATGTATTGAACCTGCAAATAATATATCTATCTAAACAATGATACACACATTTGCAGAGAGAATTGGAAAAAGAAGAAGAAGGAGAGAAAAAATGGAAAGAATTCTCATTAACCGTTATGAATAATGAATAATTTACCCATGATATACTTTGTATAATTCATTGAGTTTGACTTGAGGTGAACCAAGTCACCATAGTGGTGGTCTAGAGTGATATGGACACACACCAGTAGTTACGGGAGTGAAATGCCACCTATTCTAGTATCTCAAGCAGTTACGGGAGTGAACTGCCACCTAGTTGAGTTAACTAGTCAACTAGTCTTCACTTAACTAACTGAACAGAGAGCAGTGAGGAGTTAACTCAGGGAATCAAGGCTAATGCACCACTCTGGTGATGATACCAAGGAAATTTTGAATTAGCATGGTGATGATCTCAATGTTTCATGGTGATGATCCCAATGCAACATCTAAACTCAACTCAACTAGTCAAACTGAAGTGTGAACTGAAAGAGAATATTCTTCGGGTGGAATATTCTCTCCTAAAATATAGGAGACTAGATAATGACTAATTATGACTAATAAACAAATAAAAACCTTACGAAAAATAAATCCTAGGTGTGTGTGAAGTAACTCCAATAGTGAATTCTCCTCCATTGTTTGATCTCAGAAATTTAATTTTGAGATATGTTTCATTTTATACAAGGGTTTTGTATAGTTTAAATTTCTCAAAGGATTCTATTTTTTCTTTTAGAAAGAATACTCAGGTCAATATTGTGTAATCATTAACAACCAACATAAAATATTGTTCACCATAAGTACTTTTGGTTTTGGTTGGTCGACATAGATCTGTGTGAATAAGCTCTAATCATTTTGTTGTCGAATGCTCTTTTTTTTTTAACCTAAATCTTGTTTCCTTTCCTATTTGACAATGTTTACAAATAGAATGTGAAGGCTTAATCACTTTTGGTAGGTCCCTAACTACCTTTTTCTCGTTGGATTTGATCAAGTTGTCAAAGCTTAAATGTCCCAACCTTCTCTGCCATAGCCAACTTTCATCTACTTTGATCATTTTTTTTTTTCTTCTTCATCTATATTAAGGATGTACACATTGCTAGATGTTCTTGGTGCCATTGCCACTAGCTTTCCAGTGTCCTTTTTTTTGATCTCACATTTCTGAGAATCAAAACTAAGTATATGACCCTGATCACATATCTAAATTACACTTAGGAGATTTGGTTTGAGATTTTATACCAGAAGTACATCTTCTTCTTTGGTTTTATTATTTCCTAAACTAATAGTGCCTTTTCCTAGTGTCTTGGCTGACATGTTATCTCCAAAAGTTACTTTTCCTTTTCCTTTCTCATTTAAATTGAGAAATTTACTGTGATATCCAGTCATGTGTTTGGAACATCCACTATCTATATACCACTGAAATCCACTTTGTTTGATTTTTCTTCCATTCTTTTTTATGATGGGAAATATTTGTCTTTTTATCATATTTTGGCAATCTACATTCACTGGTTTTGTGAGCATGGTTGTTGCATTTTTGGCATTCACTATTGAAGTTTTACAAAAGAGAAAATGAGTTATAGTTTATCTTCTCTGTATTGTACTTATTGTTCTTATATCTTTGAATATTTCTACGATTCTACTGTCCATAAGTTTTGCAGTGTACTTCATTATGTCCAAAATTATTGCAAGAGTAACAATGTCTAATAATTAGATATTTAGGGGAATTCCTTCTGATGATTTTATTTTTCTTGTTATCTTTTACTCTAGTAGGGAGTATTGATTTTTGTTTATGGGTAAGAGTTTTCAATGGTATCATCTTTTCCTTATTATCTTCTTTTCTTAATGATTTTTTCAGAGCATCTGTGTAACTGATTGGTTTCTTGAAAAATCCTTGTGATGTAGAAGTTGAGTCTTGAGTGTATCCCAAACCAGTCTTGTTGTTTTGTGACATTTGACTACTAATAATTTCATCCAAGATATTTGAACTATTTCCAAATTGTGATCCCTTCTTTTCTTTCTCAATTTCACTGTTTAGCAGCTTAATCTCAACTTCTAGTTTCTCACATACTTGTTTTTTATCATTAAGTTGTTGTAAAATGACTTATTCAATTTTATTATCTTCTACGAGCAGGGACTTCAAATCATTGATGGTCTATTCTGATTCTTTGATGGTTTTGGAGACTTCCCTCTCTCTTGATTTAGTAGCTTCTTTAATCTCTAGAAGCTCTTCCCTTAGTACCTTGTTTTGTTTTTTATTTTTTCTTAGTTATTCAATTACACTAAGGATTTCTTCTTCAAAGTTCACTTCTTCTTCATATTCTAAATGTTTATCATCTTGAGCTTTTATTCCCATAAATGGAAGCTCTGGTTCGTCTTCTTCCTTTTCTTCCGATGAGCTATTGTCTTCTTGGGTAAAGCACATTTTCTTTTTCTTGTAGAACTTCTTTTTATTATTAGTGTTGCTTTTCTTTTGATTTTTGAAGGTTCTTTTGTCATCACTTTCCTCCTGCTTAGGATAGAGACATTTATTGAAAAAGTGTCCAATTTTTCCACAGTTGAAACATATTAGAGGAATATTTCCTTTGTATTTCCCTGTCCCTTTCTTGAGTTTCTTTATGAAGTTGGGAGTTTCCTCATCAAATATATCTGATAACTCATCATTGGTCTTTTTCTCCTGCCTCATATTTGTTTTAGATGTTGTAAAGGTTGTTTCTCTTTTTGATGATTTATCATTGCCTGTTCTCATTTCATATGCTATAAAAATTCCATGAAGTTGATCAACTGTGAGTGTGTCAAGATCAAACCTATCTTCAATTGTAGAAATCTTGGCATCATATCTAATAGGTAATGACCTTAGTATATTCTTGTAATATTCCATATATAAAATAGTATGAAAAACATAAAAAATTAGCTAGAAATGGCATATGAACAAAAATATAACCATAACAATACCAAAATGATACCAGAGTAACACCAGAAAGAGCACTTTGATTACTAAAAGAAATGTTCACTTGCCTCTTCAAGGGGGAAACCTCTAGTAGAACAAATCTCTATTACAATAATATCCAAGACAAAAATTCTCATACCCTTGACTATTGTTTATACTAAATACGTCTATCAAAAGAATAATCTAGAGGAAGATCCTTCTAGAAGCGAAAGCTTCTATTAGGTATTCTTACATTGGACTTATTGTTTCTTATTTATAGGCCTTATTAATATTGACCTTTATTACGTGGAAATATATTATTGTACCTACGTGAGGGGTTAGGTCCCTAACATGTCCTCCCCCTTAAAAACAACCTTTTCCTCAAGGCTTGAGATGAGGAAATTGATGTAGAATGGTAGTTGGTTCCCATGTGGCATATGTTAGAGTTGTATCTTTCCACTGGAATAACACTTTTTTGATGGTTAGCTGATGCAGACGACACTCATGTTGGTTCAAAACTTCTTGTGGTTGTAGCCAAATGGAGCCTTATTCGTCCAACTCAGGAAGATTGGTTTGAGTTTGGCACTTAGTTCCAATCACCTTATTTAAGAAGGAAACATGAAAAAGAGGATGGAGCTTAGAATGACTAGGAAAATCTAACTGATAGCCCACCTATCCCACATGCTTGAGAATGGTATAAGGACCATAAAATTTGGGAACAAGTTTCTGACAATGGTCATCCTTGAAGGAATTTGTATTGTAAGGTTGCAGTCGAAGAAACACCTAATCCCCTTCTACAAATTGACGTTCAGAGTGACCTTGATCTTCTTGTTGCTTCATGTGATTCTGGTCCATGACCGAATTCTCTTTTAGGGTATGGAGAATAGCCTCTTGAACTGTAAGTTTTTGGTCAACCACCTGGACCTTTGAGACAGCTGGAAAATATGAGAGAATTGAAGGTGTCTTTTGTCCATATACCACTTCAAAAGGATTCATGCAAGTAGATGTATGATAATAAGTGTTATATCATCATTCAGATAGTAGTAACCATTGATCCCACTAATTTTACCTTTCTAATGAAAAACACCTCAAATATGTTTCCAAACACTTGTTGACAACTTCAGTTTGACCATCAGTCTAGGGATGATAAACTATGACGAGATTCAATTGGGTGCCTTGGAGCTTGAACAGGTCTTGCAAAAAAATTGTTGGTGAAAGTTGGGTCATGATAAAAAACAATAGAATGTGGCATGCCATGAAGCTTGAAGACCTGATCCATGAAAAGTTGGGCCACAATGGATGTTGTAAATGGGTATTGAAAATCACATAAATGAGCATACATGGAAATATGATCAACTACCACCATGATGACTGATTTATTTCCTGATTTAGGTAATCCTACAATAAAATCCATAGAGATATCCCACCAAATAGCAGGTGGAATCGAAAGTGGTTGTAGTGTGCTAGGAGATTTGATTTTTTCTCCCTAGTTGCGTTGACACACATCACATTCAACCACAAAATTATGAATGTTTTGTTTCATACCATCCCCAAAAAAATAACGTTTGACCCGGTCATAGGTTTTGGTAAACCCGAAGTGCCCAGTGATGGGTGTAGCATGAAGAATAGAAAGTACTGTGAATTTAATTTTTGACTATTTACTTAAATACAAACGACCTTTGTATAGAATATCATCATTGAGCCAAGAGTACCCTAGGGAGACTGAAGAATTGGACTGCAATTGTTGTATCAGATGCAAAATATTGGGATCGTGTAGCCATTCCTGGCGAACAACTTGGAGCCGATCTGGTACAATGAAGGAGAGAGAAAAAAGGGACCCTTAATCTTCATATTTTCTGGAAAGTGCATCAACAACCACATTGTATTTTCCTTTCTTGTAAATGATCTCATAATCATATCCAAAGAGATTAGTCACCCATTTTTTTTCTTTGGGGAGGAAAGGCATTGTTCCAGAAAATACTTGAGGCTTTGATGATCTGTCTTAATTTGGAAGCATTTCCCCAATAGATAAGGGCACCAAAGATCCACGACATGCAAAATAACCAACATTTACTTTTCATAGATTGATTTGACCAAATTTCACTTTGACAGTTGTTTGCTGGTAAAGGCCAAAGGTCGACCCTCTTGCATAAGGATGGCGCCAATTCCTTTCTCGAAAGCATCACATTCCAAGACAAAGGTCTTTGTGAAATCAGGAAGGGACATGACTGGAGTAGTGCACATGGCCATCTTCAGGGTCTAAAAATCTTGAGGAGATGCTAGAGTCCAAGTGAAAGAATTATTTTTAAGGAGATTAGTGAGAGGTGCTGTGATCTTTCCATAATTATTAACAAACTTATAATAATAACCCGTTAAACCCAGAAATGCATGCAATATTTTGGGAGTATTTGGGTGAGGCCAATCTTGCATAGCTTCAATATGTTTAGGATTCACCCTGACATTGGATTTTCCAACAAGATGAATCATGTACTCGACTTCTGAGGCGCCAAAAGCACATTTATATTGTTTGAGGAAAAGTTGGTGCTGAGAGAGTATATAGAGAAATCGATCCACATGAGCAAGATGGTATATCTAGGTCTTACTATAGATGAGGATATCATCAAAGAACACTGAGACAAAATGATGGAGAAAAGGACAGAAGACATGATTCATCAGGGTTTGGAAAGTGGAGCGAGAATTACATAATCCAAAGGGCATGACCAAAAACTCATAGTGGCCTTCATGAGTTCTAAGTGCAGTCTTATGAATGTTTGCCTCTTTCATACAGATCTGGTGGTTTCCAAAATGAAGATCAAGTTTAGTAAAGAACTAGGCGCCACTCAATTCATCCAAGAGGTCATCAATGACAAGAATGGGAAATTTGTCTTTAATGGTGATTTTGTTGAGGGTGCGGAAGTTAGGACACATGTGCCAAGATCCTTCTTTCTTAAGGACCATGAACACAGTAGAAGATTAGGGGCTCTTACTAGGGTGGATAACACTTGTGTTGAGGAGTTCTTGAATAATTTTCTCAATTTCATTTTTTTTGGAAAAGGGGTGACGATAGGGACGGATATTAGGAGGAAGGCTTCCTGGTACAAGGGTAATGGAATGATCATGAACACAATAGGAAGGAGGGATTACCTAAGGAGTGGAAAAAACCATTTGATGTTTAGAGAGGGTGTATTGGAGGTCCCACGACATAGGTGTCTCAGTTTCTTGTATGGCATGGAGTTGGGAAATAATTCCAGAATGACTTTTTTTGAGAAGCTTTTCCATGCAGTGGGAACTGATGATCTCCGAGGAACTGATGATGATGCCTTGGAACTTATATTGTTGGCCCTCCTAGTCAAATTGCATGGATAACACCTCCACATTTCATGGACCCGTCATTCAAAATCATGATTTGAAAATTATTGATGACACAGATATATAAATTATTTTCTTGGGAAATGCAATGATGAATAAAATTATGGGTGCTTCCACTATCAACAAGAATGATGACCTTCCTATGATTAATGTAACCAATTAACTTGAGGCTTTGGGGATCAAAGAAGCTAGTGAGAGCATTTAGGGAAATGACCGGTTCTACTTCAGGAGGGTCTGAGGGAGGGTTCATGTCAGTGGGTTCAGGTGACACAGATACAAGGGGAGCCTCAAAATCCTCTTCTGAAACATCATCCGAGATGGCCATAAAAATATTTTGTTCCTTACACTTGTGCCCAGGAAAATATTTGTCATCAAAATTATAACAAAGGCCTTTGAGTTGGCATTCAACCATTTCATCCCTGGTCAATTTTTGGATCTTTAGTGGAGTAGAAGGAGGAGTGGGAGTGACTGCTTTAGTGTGTGGAATAAAGGAGGGTTTTCAGTTTTGAGAAGAGAAAACTTGTTGTGCTTCCTTAGCTCTTTTGGTAGTGTCCACCCAACTCTAAGGCCGAGTCATGAGGACATGGGCATGAATCTCATCCTTGAGGCCACTAATAAAAAATTCTTAGAAAAAAGCATTAGACATGCCCTCTGTACAAAAATTCAGTCACTAAAAAGCAACTATAAAGTCTTCCACTATGCCAGATTGTTTCAACTTTGTCAAATGACCTAAATGGTTGGTGTCAATGTCAACGTTCTCATAAAGGTCTGCCACAAAGTGTGTCCAAGCCACATACCCTTGGCAGGAATTTTTTATCCATTTCCACCATTACCAACATTCTTGATATATATGGAGAAAACCATACTGGAGTTTGGACAACTCATCCGTAATGCCATACAAATATAAATAATGTTCCATTTGAGTTACCCAACTAGTGCAATCCAAGCCATAGAATTTATTCACATCCACACGTGGAAGGCGTAGGTCATGCTCAAAGTGATGGGGCTGAAAATTCTAGGAATGAGAGGAACTTTGACCTTCGGTATGAAAAGGTGGGTCAAATGAGGAAATATCTACAGGGATATGCAGCTTGGCAAGGATCATCGTAGTGATGGATTCAATATGGGTATAAATGTCTTGTTTGAGTTCCTCGATTGTGGCTGTGATAGAGGAATGAATGTTTTTATTGATGATGGAAATATTGGCACTGATTTGTCTCACTTCTTGTTGGGTTTCTGTGAAATTAGAGTGCAAGGTATTGAAGTGTGTTGGAAGATTAGTTGTTTTCATTGATGTCAACCCTAGTCATGGGTTTTGGACCGCAAGATTGATAAAGGTATTTGGACATGAAGGACAATGAACATGCATATACAACACCCATGAATGGATAGTGTTCATCATGTTGTTTTTGGTCGTATGTGGCATGTCACGTGGATCCTCATGGTTGAGGAGAAATGAATTTTTGAAGATGACAAAGTGAATTGAAGAAGGAAGTACATGTAGGCCCTAAAGATAATTAAATAAAAGAATTACAAAATAAGAAAGTATCAGGTCGGCCCTAATGTTAAAATTAAGTGACATAAATGGTATAAATAAATATCATTATACATTCATTTTGATACAAGTTGAATTTAAGAGGAAATAAGAAGTAAAGAAGGCCGGATTTCAAGGGAGGATGAAGTCTTTTGGTGATGTGTTCTAAGGTATGTTATTTTTCAGGTCATCTTACCATTTTTTCTATAACTTTTTTTTCTAGAACGATTTAGATCGTGAAATCGCTATGGTATTGAGAAGACATATCAAGGTATCTCTGGTAAAACGTTCAACTCTTGATTTGCTATAATTATGGAGATACACTCTGTGGAAGATAGGTTTTGTGACCAGTCCTGAAGCTAGTCAATAAACAGGTGTTCCGAGTAAAACAGTCATAACTTCTTCATCGAGAATCCAAATGATGTGGGTAAAATATCATTGGAAAGAGTATGAAATTTAGTTTCTTGTGTGCAATTTTCAGAATCGTATGTTAAATATTGAGCACGGGGCATTCTATACAAGTTCGGTCTCCTGAATAGACCATAATTGAATAAAGTCTACCATTCTTTCTATAACTTCTTTTTGGGGAGGATTCAAGGAGTGAAATTGGAGGATTTTGAGAGAATACATTGAGTAATATTATATATAGATCATAGTAATCTAATAATTGAAGAATTGCAGAAATTGAATAATTCTCAAGAAGCATTATCAGGTTCTATGTGATGATTGGTTGATGGTGATGATTTAATGTAAAGTTTTATTATCTATCATATATTCTTGGGTGGAAGGAAGGGGAAAGGATGGAGAGTTCAAATCTCTCTTGATATTGTAGGATTGTATCTTCGTCTTGAAGGTTTATCCCGCCCTTTACATTTGGAAGTTGTAGCTACCTTTGGAAGTCATTACTTCCCTTGAACAATAACTATTGATTATTTCTCATATATTGTGCATGGTGTATTGTGGTGTATTGGTGTAACTCTTATACTATTGTTGATTGCTCATTGGATATAGTTGAATGGTTTAAGTATAAGTTGAAAAAAGTTTTAAATTGTACTTGATACCGATTCACCCCCCTCTCAATATCAACAATTGGTATCAGAGTGGGTTACCTTCAGTATAGTTTAACCACTGGAAGGAAGATCCTAAGAAGAAATGGAAGAAAAAATTCCAAATGGGATTCCACCATTTGATGGAAGCAATTTTGAATATTGGAGTAATATAATGGAAACTTACTTGAAATCTCTTGGGGCAGTTGTTTGGTTCTCAGTTTCTTTAGGATACAATGCTTTGAAGAAACCAAAGACTGCAGCTCAAAAGGAAGCAAAAAGGAACAACAAATTGGAAATAGATACCATCCTGGATGGATTGACAAATTCAGTGAAATCCAAGGTGGGATCATGTTCATCATCAAAAGAGATTTGGGACAAGCTAAAAGACCTTTATGTAAGGGAAGACGCAGAAGAAGAAGAAGAAGAAGAGGAAGTTGAAGCAAATTACAACATCTCATATTTCAAAGAAGAAAATAGAGGTTAGTTCTTTTTCTTTAATTGTGAAGGAGTAGGTCATGTTGAATTTGAATGTCCTCATCCAAGGATTGAAAGAAATGACACTGAAGAATAAAATTCCAATGAATAAGAAGAAAATCATGAAGAAAAAATTATTCAACAAGAAAATGAGAATCCTAAAAAATTGAAGCATGTCGAGATTGAAAATAGCAAGCTCAAAGACACACAAAGAAAACTAAGAAGTGAATTGGGTAGTTGTGAAAAGATAGTTGTAATATTGAAGAAACAATTGGAAAACTTTGAGAAACTAAGAGAAGAAACCATTTCCTTGAAAACTCTAGTCAAAGAAGAAAGAAGAATAGGAGAAGTAAGGAATGTCCAAATGAAGAAGAAAGAAGAAGATTGTGAGAAACATGAACAATAAGTTGTCTCATTGAGGAAGAGCTTAAGAAACTCTCAAGTGCCTAAAGACTTAACACATCTTGGATGCATGGGTGAAACTTCATACAAAGAAGATGCAAATACCAACAAGAAGGTTGAAGAAAGAGCTACACAGGCAGTTGATGAGAAGTGGACCAGGATACCAGAAAGAAGGAATGATTACAAAAGAGATGAATATCCAAGAAGACCTCCTACCTTCAAGAATAAAAAATGCTTCAATTAGTATGAAGGAAACTACAGAAGAATAGATCATGAACCCAGATGGACTACATCACAAAGAAGCCCACTTACTCCAAGGTATCAAAATTTCTTTCTTGGTCATTGTTATACTTGTAAAAGTTTTGGACATAAGGCGATTAATTGCAGAATCAATGAAAGGAACACATACGCAAGAAACATGAATTGTGTAAATAGAAGATATGGAAATAATCATGGATTTGTGAACAGAATATATAATTCATTTTCCCCATTGATGGAAAAAAATATTGCATGCTACAAATGTAATTATCTTGGTCACAAAGCATGAGATTACAGATATATTAATGAATATGTCCCTATGCCAACCATAGTATGGAGAAGGAAAGAGATTCCAAACAATGAAGATTTTAGAATAGCATTGACCGCTGAATAATGTAAAGAAGAAGATGAATGGTACATAGATAGTGGATGTTCTTCACACATGACCGGGGATCAAGAAAAATTCATCAGCTTGAAGAGAAAGGGTGGCAATGTTGCATTTGGAGATGAATCATCTGCCAAAATACTTAGATAAGGTGTAGTAGAGCTTGGAAGAAATAATGTAAAAGAAAAGAATGTTCTATTGGTTGAAGACTTGAATCATAATCTACTCAGTGTTAGTAAAATGTGTGATCAAGGATACACTCTTACGTTTGATTCCCGAAAATGTAAAATC
>WSFP011396671.1:0-27198 GCA_009831015.1 Picea engelmannii | reverse complement strand
TCATTTATGTGTATCTTTGTTCCTCCAAATGACCCTCCTACTTGGTTCATACAAGTCAATGAACATGTTGGTTTTTTGAGGTACTATCATTTCTTACAGAGGTGGGTATCTCCATTGAGCGACTCTCTTCCTACTCGAAATCTCCCCATGATTCTTCTTATCTCCTTGTTCTTAAGGGTGAAACAATTGCATTATTAGGAAGGATGTTTACAAGATCTACACATGAGTCGATCCCTTGAGTCCCAAGTTAGCCTTTTATGCCAATCATTTCCTCCAAAACATCAACAAGTTCTTATTCAACTGCAATATATTTAGCTCTATTTACTATGTGGGATTTGTTTCTCACTTTGTTGTATTTGACTACACTCACTCTTCTTCCCACATCAGAGTAGTCTGGAGAATCAGTTCCATGGGCAAAGTTGAGACCAAGGAGCACTTTATCTTTTGTTGTCTTGTCTACTATGAGATTAGATGAAGATTTCATTATATTTATAGAGGTTAAGACTAGCCTTTATAAACTTCTTTATATATTGTGATTAGTGAAACCTTGCCTTATACATTATAGCTCAGACTTGTTCTCTTAAGAAACATTTACTTCAGAGCTCCTCTTCTATACATAATTATTCCCTATGGTGTCTAGAATGGAGATATGAAGCACCCCATTAACACTCATATGGACACCACTAAAACCATTTGGCTTTGCTCTCTATCATGCACTACCTAAGAAGTAACTTCAATGCCATAAGTTTTATTTCACATCAATGACATTGTGTTGTGTCCAAAGAAAATTAATTGTTAAACTTTATAAACCATCACTGATAACTAAGAATTTGTTTTTGGCAAAAACTTATTTTGTTTAAAAAATATCATAAAATACTCACTTGAAAAAAAACTATATGTCATAGATAGATCTCATAGGATATTCAATAAACCAAGGTTAGAAAAAATAACAATAGATGATAGATATATATATAGCATTGGCCCTCAAATGAACATTATAAATGCAATTTACAAATTTGTAAATTTTTTAGAATATTAAGTCTTCATGAAACCAACATTTAAAAATGGTGAAAATAATCTTAATCGTGATTATTAAAACAAATCCAATCCAGAAAGAAATTGGTTTTAAAGTGAATACCTCTCATGGCACGTATGCTGAAAGTAGTAATGATATCTTGCATAGATACCTTATGTTATGGACACTAAAACACCAACATTATCTTCTTTTGATCTTTTCCTTTTCAAAGTTGTTTGAATTTTACAATCATTAAAAAATTTTAAAGGTTGATTAATATGTATTTTTAATCTTTATATTTCTTTGAAGATGGTAAAACTTATCATAATTTAGTTGTCAACTAGTAATGAAGATAATCATTATTATCTTTTATCCACAAATGTGGGTTGACCCATCATCGTTATTCCAGGAAAACCACGCCACTTGAAATAACTTGATGGTGGTCCATAACGGGGAAGACTTTCATTCCTACCAAATGCCTTTCGGTCTTGGTTTGTTAACTTGTTTCCTTGCGTCCAAAGAAGATGGGCTCTTGGCCAATCAAAAGTAGTGTTAAGTCTTAATCTATAACTAAAAGGGAGGTTTTGACCCCCTATAGTATCCCCCAAATACCCAATATCCATTGTGCTCTATCATCGCTAAGGCTACACAAATATCATATGATATCAAGTATCCACCTCAACTTAGCTCCATACATAAAGCTAGGATACTATACCCAGTTGTAATTTTACCTCATACATAGAGGAAAGAAAATACCTATATTTATATACAAATGTGCATCTTGTTTTTACACATACACACACTACTACATATGGGGTCAAAATTCGACAAAAACTTCCAACGATAAGAATAAATTCAATCATATCGTTGCAAATTACGACATAATATTAAATTTATTTTTTTGGGCGCCCCGATGAACGTCGAAATTCCAACACACTTCTATATTCGTCGATCTTTTGACGACAGTTTGTCGATCTATCGACGAATGTAGAGGATGCCAACTACCCATTTGAAAACAGTTTAACGATCACTAATTTGGTAAACTTTGACATAGTCAATGTTATTTGGAAGATCGATGGAGGTGAGTGTTTTTTACTATTTTGTTGTAAGTGAAAAAGTTATAAAATATTTTTATGCTTATTATTTGTTGCATGATTTATTAGTCTTTTTGCTATGTGTTATTGCTTCGAATCCAATTCTTGATCTGCATAGCTCAGATTTTGTACTTTGAAGGTTACACATTTTTAATATTACTTTGTCTCTTTTTTAAATACCCAGATTGGATCCCTAACCCTTAGACCCTCTTTCATTAGTTGACACAAATTGTTCCCTAGGAAATAGGTATGAACATGTCTACTCAATTCTATTTAATTACTATACAATTTTCTTGGTCTAGTTCTCTTTTATTGTTTGATGTTATTACTTGCTTATAGTCAAGCTTTTGAACTTATGTGGTAAAAATATATGGTTTTGATTAATTGTTGACTACTTTTATAAACCTTTAATAAATATATGACGAAAATGGATTAATTCTCTAGTACATATGGGGTCAATATAATTCGATGACATTTGTACCGTAAGAATATATTCCTATATTAATGTATTTATATTGCATCAGAGGATTTTGTTGTAAATATAGGAAATCCCAACGCCAACACCTGAAGAGAGTGAAAGGACGATTGCTAGGTTAAGGGTTGCACTCGAGGCACAGGTCAGTATTGATGGGAAATGTTATTGCCCTTGCAATCAATGCAGGGGCTTGAAAAGAATAAGACTTGTAAGGAAAATAGTTGAAAGACATTGTTGGACGAATGGGCATTGTGAAGGGGGGCGTATATATCATCCCATGGTAAGTTAGTCATTATATGTGTCTTTATATTGATTATATTTATGAATTTTTCTTTCGTTTTAATATTTTTTATATACACTAATGTTATTGATTATTTGTAATTGTAAAGATAAATCCTCCTAGGTGTCTGTTGCCAGATAAATATCTGCCAAGTAGTAGTAGAAATACTATTGTACAAGATGTGCAATATGGTATGGATATTGAAGATCAAGTCAATCCTATGGAAGAAAATGACACCAACAATATTGTTGAGTCGGATGATAGGACAAATAGATTGATCCAGGTCATCTTTGTTCCTATGGATGAGGAAAACTATAATAATATTTATGATGTACCTTTGCTTGAGAAGGGAGAAGAACCCATTTATAAAGGCTCAAGAACAAATATTCTCTTTGCTATAATGTTGTTGGTGAACTTGAAGGTATTGAATGGTTTTTCAAACACTTGTCTCACATAGATCCTAAGGTACACAATATAATTCGTCACATATTATACGTAAAGGTCAACTTTATTTCTCTATTTTTAGTGTTAATTATTGTGTAAATTAAGGATGCAATATTTTTTATTACTATTATTTACATTAACTAGTTATTTTTATGTTGTAGATTGTTAGGTGGATTTTTATTACCACCGTTAAATAGTTTACCTCACACATATCAAGAGATGTGTGTCATTATGAAATATATTGGAATGGAGTATCAGGCTATTGATGCATGTCTAAATGATCATATTATATATTATGGACAATATGCATCGGAAACGAAATACCCGCAATGTCAAATAAGTATATATCGAACTAATCAAGTAACAAAAAAGGTGCCTCGCAAGGTTCTTTGTCACATTCTAATAATTCCACGTTTACAACAATTGTTCAAGTGCCAAATCATTATACAATTTATGGATTACCATGCACAACACATAAATGGAGATGGTGTTCTTCAAATGCCTGCAGATGGTTATGCATTTAGGAACATCAAAGAAAGATGGACAATTTTTAAAGAAGAACATTGTAATGTTAGGCTTTCATTGGCAACTGGCGGTGTCAATCCATTTGGTGATCTCAAGTCTATTTACTCATTGTGGCCTACTTTTGTTATAAACAATAACCTTCCTCCTTGGATGTCAATAAACATGACACACAATGTTGGCAATGATTGTTTCGGGTATTTGCTTACAAAATTGGTTTGAACGTTGTATTTGGTTTTTCTTATTCATTGCATAATTACTTATATATATACAAGATAGTAATTATGTGTACTTTCACCCAATTAGGTATGTACCAAGTGAAGGATATGAATGTATATATTGAGCCTCTTGTTGACGAGCTACTAAGGTTATGGGATGGCATCACTATGTATGGCATATCTATGCCAATAGGGGAAAAGCAATTTCAATTCCATGGAATACTTACATGGACAATTCATGATGCCCCAAGGCTAACACATTTTTGTGGTATGTAACATATTGTTGCACTTGAATAGTATATAATTTTATGAAAATATAATGCATGTTTCTTAAATATCAATTCATTGTTATATAAATAATATTGACATCAATCCATATCTTGCATGTCTTCAAACAAAAGGTAAATTTGCATGTCTAGTTTGTGGTCCTAGGATGAAATCACGTCGTTTAAGAAGTCTAGGAAATGCGGTATTGATGAGTATAGGAATTTCCTCCCTAATAACCATAGGTATCGAACTACGGAGAAATATCTTTTCAATTTGAAATAAGATATTGGAATAAAACCACGAATATTGACACCTCGCCTATGGAAGTTGGAATATAATAGAAACCGTCAAGGTAAGAATTTAGTCTATGTCATATATATTAATGTTTTACAATTTTAATTTGTATTGAATTATGTTTATTGTATCTAACAATTATTGTTGTAATCTCATTAATTATTTTTCATAAATGTCGTCAAGTCATTAATGGGCTTCCACGAGGAATGAAAATTTACCTTGTACAATTCAATAAGCTTCCCTACTATGAGCACCTACAAATAGCTCATTTGTTTGATACAATGCATATCGGGAAGAATGTAACAAAAACGTAGTGGAGAATCATAGATGGAAGGAGTGACAAAGAAAAAAAGTCAAAATTTGTACTAACATTCAGGAAGCCAATCATGCACTGAAAAAATGTAATTTATTAAAATCACAATGGACACTAAAATAGTCTTCCATGGTTATTTGCAGAGCAGTAAAGCAATGTTGTAAAAGAGGTCATTTAGAAAATTGATTCTCCACGGGATTTGCTTCAAACATAAAGAATATCTTGACGAAGAAAGTGAATTTGGTGGGGTGAAAACTCATCACTGACATACCTTCATTAAGATAAATATTTTGGTAGATTTCTATATTGGTAAATATACGAATTTTAAGTATTATAATATGGTTTTATTTTCCTAAAAATTAATGAACCCTTTGTTGTTACAATATGTTCTACCTCTATCTCTCCCTTACAGCTTTGACAACAATGTGAAACAAGTTATATATGATCTTGGAAAATACATGAGGTAAATATTAACGATTTATATGCAAAATTGTTGTTTCTCAACTTGTCGACATTTGTTTTACTTTCAATGTATATAGGTTGTTGTTGAAACCTGTGATTTTATTTTTTATATCATGTGTAGGTGGTTGTCATCTAAAGAAATCCGTAAAGAAGATATAAAACATTGGAGGAGAGAAATTCCTTGGCTAATGTGCAAAATGCAACAAAAAAATTAGGCACCAGAACAAACGAGAGTTCGGGTCTGCAAATCCGCAACAACCGAAGTATGATAAAGATGACTCTAACAAACAACCTCCCGAAAACCAGTCTAAGCCAAAGGAAAAAAAGGGACAAGGAAAGACGAAGGACACTAGAAAGTGGTGTGATTTCCACAAAATCCCCTAGCACAACACTGATGAATGTCACTCAAAACAATCATTGGTGGTCGTGATCAAAGACAAGGAGATGAACCCTAATTTAGAATATGATTCAGAAAATAATGGAAAAAGACAGATCATCGATGCAGACCTCACTGCTACTATCGCGACCGCAACAATTCAACCAAAAGAACCAGCAGTTCCTGGAGAAGGGGAGCGTCTTTTTCATTCACACATGTAGGTGAAGGGGACCCCACTGCATTTTATTGTTGATAGCGGAAGCCATAAGAACCTCATATTAGTAGAGGTCGTCAAATAGTTGGGATTGTTGACAACATCACACCTGCAACCATACAACATTGGGTGGCTTCTCCAGGGAAGAGATCTTCGTGTCAGCCAGCAATGTCGATTAACATACGGCATCCATCCCTTCAAGGATGAGGTATTATGTGATGTTTCCCCATTGGATGTCTATGATTTTATTTTGGGCCAGCCATATATGTGGAAGCACCATGTTATTTACGAGTCTCGACCCTGTAGTGTCATTGTTACTCTGGGGGGTCATCTCTACAGGATACCAGAGTTAGTTATGACTAATGTCCCACCTAAAAAGTGTCGCAAGGTAGTATCTCATACTAAAAAATTAAACTTCTTCACGATCTGTTCAAAAGGTGAACATAAGGACATTGCAACCACTGCAGCCTTGGCCCAAAACCTTTATATCCAGTAGAAGCAGATTGCAAAAGAGAAAAAATATATTGTTTCTTCACCTACGAGGGTGCCTACACATTGTCGAGTCAAGCCAAGATACATCAGGTTGGTTGAACATATTCAAACCCACCAACAACCTTCAACAAGTCTAGTAACACAACTTCTCCAACAAAGCAAGCATCTCACCAAGGTTCAAATTCAGCAAATGCTTTCCCCTCTCCCCCAAAAACTCAACGCAATGGAGACCATTGCTGCCCAAAGAGGGAGGATTGATCTAGGTGGATATCAGTGGCCACCCACCTATTCTAACTGGCTCAAAACAATCTTCTAGCAATTTATTATTTTTAGCGATTTTTCGGTTCCTAAACTTCCAGGGCCATTTTGAGGGCCTAAATGAAGTTTTTTCAAGATCGAGCACCTCAATGATACGAAAAGATTCTATTTGAGCCCCAAAAATGAATCTCCTCGGTGATTCCTTTCCAAAAATCTATCGTGCACTCCAAACGAAGATCGTATGCCAAAGTTACGCCCCCGGGAAATTGATACACCAAACTACCCAAAACGAGGTCCACAAAATTGTTGGCTTTTCATCTTCCGGGGTTAGAGTTTTGGATTTTCTTTATGATAAAAAGAAATTTAGAGCCTCATTGTAATTATCTTCTTGCAAATGAGTCTATCCATCACATCTCTTCTTAGAGATAAGTTGCCACCATTCTAACAAGTCTTTCACTCTTTAATTTTACAGTCTGTACATTTCGCTCATTAATAGAAATTGTGTATTATTGTATCTTTGTGTTTATATCTTTGATATATTTATGTTATATTAGTGGATATTTGATATATCTTCGTACATTTCTTTATTATATCTCCTCTCTCATTTCGTGCCGAAAAATAATCCAGATCAGTCACCATTCTAGTGTGTCTTTCACTCTGTAATTTTACAGTTTGTACATTTCGCTCATTAATAGAAATTGTGCATTATTGCATCTCTTATATATTTATGTTATATTAGTGGATATCTAATATATCTCTGTACTACATTTATTTATTATATCTCCTCTCTCATTTCGAGCCGAAAATAATCTGGATCAGTGGTATCAGAGTAGGCTTCTCTTGATTGTTTTTTTCAGTGCATGTCCCCGACGAGGTCTGAATATAACAAGTTGGGTCTCGATATTGTCTCTCTTGAGGACAATCGTTTTCGCACGCCCAAGAAACCCTCCATGGAGGAAGAAAATAAAAATGACAGAGCAGGGGATTTTATTAATATGTTGTTTGAGCAAGCTCTCACGCAATAGAGGGACAAAATGATGGAGAATTTTTCCCACATCCTTCAACATATGTCCATAACAACATGCACGTCTTCATCAAGCGACCACTTTGGAAACACCTCTCATTTCAAGGTACAATTCAATTTTTATATTCATGTATTTGAATGTTAGATATATGTGGATGCCCTAGAAAAATAGCTAAATCTAATAGAAGGTTATTTCTCTGCTCACAAATTTTCCAACAGGGAAAATATCACCTTTGCACTCATTAAGGCTCTCCCCCGTGTCAAACATTAGTGGGAAACTTACTGGGAGAAAAGTTTCAGAGAGAACTCTGAAATATATGGGGTCGAGCCCACTTGGGATTTTTTTGTGGATGTGATCAAGGAACAATATTAACCTGTTGGTAACTATGACGACTAGTACATGAGATGGACCACGGTGTGTCAAGAGAGGGGCCAAGTAGTGTCAGAGTTCACCAATACCTTCCATACCTTGTGCACCAAGCTGGGTATCAAAGATTCTAAGCAGCGTTTGGTTCTAAAATACCGTGGGTCTCTACACAGGTACACCCAAACTGAAATGGAGTTTATGGACATCTCATCATTGGGAGTTGCCTATCGATATGTTGTCAAAATTTAGTAGAAATTTAGGCACCAGAATAAACAACAGTTTGGGTCTGCAAATCCGCAACAACCAATGTATGATAAAGATGGCCCTAACCAACAGCCTCTTGAAAACCAATCTAAGCCACAGGAAAATAAGGGTCACAGAAAGACGAAGGACACTGGAAAGTGGTGCGATTTCCACAAAAACCCTGGCACAACACCGATGAATGTCGCTCAAAACAATCATTGGTGACCGAGATCAAAGACAAGGAGTCGAATCTTGATTCATAATCTGATTCAGAAAATAATGAAAAAAGATAGATCATCGACACAGACCCCACTACTACTGTCGGGATCACAACAATTCAACTAGAAGAACCAGCATATCCTAAAGAGGGGGAGCACATTTTTCATTCAAAATTGTGGGTGAAGGGGACCCCGTTTTATTTTATTGTTGATAGCAGAAGCTAGAAGAACCTCATCTCAACAGAGGTCGTCAATAGTTGGGATTGTTGAAAACACCACACCCGCATCCATACAACATCGGGTGGCTTCGCCAGGGAAGAGATCTTCGTGTCAGCCAACAATGTCGATTGTCATATGGCATCCAACACTTCAATGATGAGGTATTATGTGATGTTGCCTCGTTGGATGTCTTTGATGTTCTTTTGGTCTAGCCATATATGTGGAAGCGCCATGCTATTTACGATTCTCGACCTCGTAGTGTCATTGTTACTTTGGGGGGTCATCTCTACAGGATAACAGAGGTAGTTTCGACTACTTTCCCACCTAAATAGTGTCGCAATGTAATATCTCATACTACAAAATTCAGCTTCTTCACAATCTGTTCAAAAGGTGAATAGAAGGACACTGCAACCACTGCATCTTTGGCCCAAGACCTTTCTATCCAGCAGAAGCAGATTGTAGAAGAGAAAAAAGATATTGTTTCTTCACCTATGAGGGTGCCTACACATTGCCTAGTCAAGCCAAGATACAATAGGTTGGTTGAACAGATTCAACCCCACTAGCAACAGGTTTGTGACAGCCTTCAACAAACCAAACAACACAACTTCTCCAACAAGGCAAGTTGCTCACCAAGGTTCAAATTCAGCAAACACTTTCCCCTCTCCCCTAGAAATTCAATGCAATGGAGACCATTGCTTCCCAAGGAGGGAGGATTGATCCAAGTGGATATCGGTGGCCACCCACCTATTCCAACTGGCTCAAAATAATAATAATAACCATAATATGTAACAACCATAATAATAATAATAATAGTGAATAAATAATTAGATTCATGAAATATCAAACACCACACATCCCTTCACCTTGTGACCAGTCAAAGCAAATTTATACACCATTGTGAGGCTCATTTTAACTATCAACCATTTATTATTCAATATTCTATTATATACTTGCATGTTTAATCTATCAATTGTGTAATAAATAGGAATAGTTTATTCTATAAGGATGTAAAACTAGAAGTCAATAAATTAATAATGGTGTAAACCAATATTTAGCAAGGTAGTTGAGTTTACTTAAATCACAATTTTTTTATGAAGATGCTAGGAAAAACATTACATAACAGAGATTAAAGACATAAAAGAAACCATGAAAGAATACGAAGGTTGAAGTTGCATACTCAAAAGAGATTTAGGAGCAAGGGGTTTATACTTTAAAGGAGAGTAGAATATAGAGTAATACCGGAAAAACAATACTTTAAAGCCTAGCTAGCCCAAGGGGGATCAAATTGAATTCAATCCTCTCCAAAATCAAGCAAATTCTTCCATATTTTGAACATGTCTCTTTCTATCACGTAAAGAGGGAAACAAACGAAGAAGCAGATCATTGGGCAAAGGTTGTCACCACCTCAAATCCAGGTGTCCTAAATAAAAATCGGTTAGTAACTTATATCTTAGTCCCATGATTCATTTGGTAGTGGTTATTTAATGGCACCTAAATAAATATGCAAGACTCATTAAATAATAGCTAGAGGTGACTTGGAAATGATGACACATGGAGATATTCCTTTCAAGACCATATGGTTTGGAAGGTTTCACCTGTGTTAATTCAAGGTATAGGTTTAATATCCAACAATGTATGTGGGAATATGTCGATTCAATGAGTTATGGGATTTGTTCTGGGACATTTTCCTAGGGTTTCGATGGATCTGGAAATTGGAAGCGATCTCAGTGTTGCAACAGAGGTGCACTGGGTATATTGGAGTGGACAAGATGAACTTTTTGGTGGGCTAAATTCGGTTCAAATCTTTCTTAGGGAAGTAGTTTTGGGTCGCGCTGGGCTTCCAATGTTGGTAATCTTCTATGCTCTAACCAAGCATGTCCTAGTCTCTTGTCCATTCTATTTGAATTTTACTATCTCTAGTGTCTTTGAAATTTCAATCTAGAACTTTCAAAGCAGAACAAATTTGGGTTTTATTTTCTCCCAATGGTCTGGGAATTGGTTTTATAGTTTGGGGTTTTTTATTTTGACCATTTGGCCAATCATTTTTCCTAGCCCATGAAATCTACTCCTTGGCTTTGTAAGTGTGGAAAACATAATCAAGTCTATCATGGAAAATAATGATGTTTGAGAAATCAAGAAGGTTCTCCACTTGCATGAAGAAATAAACCAAGAAAACAATAGTGCTCTTATTCTTATTTCCTAAAAAATTACAGAACTTGATTAGGCCAACGCCACACACAACGCCAACATAATGAGTGTTCTTCTTTTTCAGAAATAGAGAATCGATTCTCTAAAGGTTGAGTGCAACACAATTTCCTCATTGGTCCTATCTTAGCATGTGAACTCTCTCTCCTTGGCCTCTAACAACCATGACATCGGGAACTCGTTCCAAGTTGGGGTAATGGAAGATGATACAGTTCACCAAAATCATGATCTTATGGAGATCAAAGGCCCAAGTTCCCTTCATTCATGAGAGGAATAGGAAGCACGAGGCAGTGTCCAATTTTGACTGAGCATAATGTTCTTTCGAGTTGTTTGTATCTTGTCTCAATATGTTAAACATGGCACTAGTAAAAATACATGGAACTCTTATTTGGAGAAGGTGATATTGATTATAGTTATTACTATAGAAATTTGTATAGTTTTGGTGCACTCTTTGAACTCTAATGAATGTAGTTGTTGCTAGCTTTGGTGCAACCATCTTTTGAAGAAACACAAATTTCTATTTCGGTTAAAAAAAGATAGAGATAATAAGCTTCATAGGTATTGTTTCATATTACATAAGGTACGATTAAAAGGTTTTATAGAGGACCTAATTCAATCACTTCATTGTAGATAAAGGGAAAAAATGATTGATTTGACAAATGTGAGAAGGAATTTAACTAGCCAAATAGTTGTTATCCACAACACCAATCTTATAGTTACTAGATCCAGTGAGAGACTTTATACTCATTAGAGGCATTGCTTCATTAGTAGGTGGAATAAACAATTCTTGATTATTATTGAGAATGATAGAATAGTTATGAAAATATATATATATAGAATATTGAGTAGTAAATGATTGATTAATGATAATTGGTTATGTTACAATGAGCCTCGTGACTATGTACTTATATGTATTGATTGGTCACGAGGTGTGTGGTCTTTGACCTTTCATTAGCCTAAGTAGTTGTATTTATTATTATTATTGCTATTATATTTATTATGTTTATTACATTGTCATCCCCTTAAAGAATGTGTTGTCCTTAAAACATAGTAAATAGAATTATATCTCGCTGAGCATGCTTTCTTGGTAGCATCATTTTCGTCTGTGTTTGGTTTTAGGGGTTTGACTTGGCTCTTGATTTTGGTGTTGGAAAGATTCTTTTGTAAGGTGTGCATCACATTTTGAATTCTTTTGACTTGTTTGTGAAAGTAAAACCTTGATTCTCTTTGGTAACATACATCCCTTACCTTCGTTTTTCTACGTTTGTCTGTGTTTCTTGCATTTTTTCATTAGTTGAAGATCAATTTTCTTGTGATGGGAACTTTTAACCCCATATAATTTATGATGTTGGTCTTTGCCAATTAAATTCCATGAGTTGTTCTTCAACATTGGTTGTATAGGTGCCCAACTGCATCAACCATTCAACACCTAGCACCGCATCCATCTCATCGAGTGGTAGAGCATAAAATCATGTTTGTAGTTCCAATTCTTGTATTTGAATTGAGACTTTATGACGTCTTCCTACTCCCTTGATCTTTTTTCCATCAATAACTGTAACTGTGAGGTCCTTGGCTGGGTACACAAAAAGGTTTAGTAGCTTAGTGAAATTGATGTCTATACAATTATGAATATTGTCGGAATCTACAAGTATCATTACATTCATATTTTTTATAGTCTCTTTAAGCTTCAGGGTCTTTGTTTGTAATTTCTCCATCATTGTTGTAGGTGGAGCTACTAGTTTACTTTCCTCCTTTCTTGGGTCTTAAATGTTATCAACTTTTCTTAAATGACGTGGACTATATTTCGTGATCAATTCTTGTGTTTGTTCTTTTTGAGTAGTTTCTTTTTAGGTGACCCTATCTTCATTTTTATTTAATTGGGTGCTTGAGATTGAAACTAATGATATTTTTGGCACTGCTTCATCATTGTCAGATTTTGAATTGTACCTAATAGTGATTTTGTTCGAATTTCCTATTTAATTATCTTCCACTATTTTTGAATAGTGTAGTGACTTGTCTTTATATCAACCTCCCAAAATCCATATCCTATCACATCTATAACAATTGTTTACGTTCATTATTAATCCTAGCCATCATCTTTTGGAATCTTTCATTGACTTGTTAATTCTATCACCCATTACTTTTGGCGTATTAAATTTGTGTGGTGATATTGGTTTCATCATTATTACCCCATTATACTTCATTTCAATTTTACTTCATAGATTTTTTATATAAAGTTTAATTCATTTCAATAAGTGGACATTATAAGGTAAGCAAAATGAATATATATTTTCAAATAACTAATGATTGAGGAGTGCAACTTGACGTATGAAAGGGTCATGTGCAAATTAAAAGGTGCTTGTACTAAAATTAGAATTGGCAGCGGGAGTATGACAACTAAGAAAATGGCGTACAAAACTGCAACAGAAGATCATATGGAGTGTACAGATCGAGAATTTGTAGGCGGGCTTGCATACAACTAATGTGTACAAATAACAAAGGGAGGTGAATGTGTACGAAAAAAAGTATGATGACAATTAGTATGACAGTGCAACAAAAAGATTATGAAATTGCACATATAACATACAATGGTGTTGCAAGAGCCATTCTCTGAGAGGATGGCAAAGACCCTAGCTGAGATCTAGGGCCCCTAGTGCACTCCTGGGGTTCTTGGTCTGGGACCAAGCAGTAAAGACCCCTAAGAGGGCCCCCAGTATATGACTGAGTTTCTTGGTCTGGGACCAAACAGTTAAAGCCCCTAGATATGTCTAGGGCCCCTGGACATGGTCCAGGGTACCCATCCCTGGGGCATGGGTTTCTTGGTTTGGGACCAAACAGTTAAAGCCCCTAGATATGTCTAGGGCCCTTGGACATGGTCCAAGGTACCCATCCCTGAGGCATGGGTTGATCCTTGGTCTTTCACCTTGGTAGATAAGACCCCATAAATGTTCTGGGGCAACTTGATCCTCGATCAAGTACCTTGTTGGTATATGACCCTCCTTGAAGGTGGGCATGACCACATAAGGGATGTATTCCATATGCAATGATGATAAAGTAATAAGGTCACCTTGAATATGAATGGACAAGTATTGCCACCAAGCTACCCTACCTAAACCCTCCTTTACCCTTGCTTGTGTTAGTTTGGGGTTTTGTTGTTTTTTGTTTTAGGGTTAAAGTAAAGTTTAAATTAAAATGTTAATTATAACATGTTTAAATTATTTAATTTAAACATGTTATCTTTAATTATAATTATTTTTATTTTATTTTATTTATTCTTTGCCCTAGCCTAAAACTATAAATACCCTACCCTCTACCCTTCACATCACACATTATTATTACCTTATGCTCTTGAGCTCCTAAAGTGTGCAGATCCTCTCTCCTTGCTGCGGCCCTGTTGTTATATGTTGTTGGAGTGTTTTCTTGCTACGACCCTCCTTCCATTTGTTGTTGAAGAGGTTGTTGGTGTTGTTGCGGCTTCCTTTTGAGGACAGTGATGTGGTGCGGCTCCCCTTGAGGGTTGGTAGGTGTGGCCTCTCTTCTGCTATGGGATGTTGGTAGGAGCGACCCCTCTTCTGTTGTGGGGTGCTGGTAGTTGCGGCCTCTTTTCTGCCTATTGTGTGACTGTGGGTGCGGCCCTTCTCCTCTGTTGTGGTGTGACTGTGGGTGCAGCCCTCTCTTATGCTATGGGGTGACTACAGTTATGTTCAAACCGTGACCTCTATCTTTGAGCCCTTGGCCTTCCTTAAGCTACCTTTTTGTGAGGGTTTTATCCACAGAAGTTCTGTGTGAGGGTTTGAGTGATTCACCTACTGTTTGTGTGAGGGTTTGACTATGTGAAGTCTTTGTGGTCCTATCCTCTTGGTGGCAAGAAAGTTCATTTATCTCTTGGCAAGAGATCCAACCTATATGGTGGATCTATGAGCTAGACTTTGTCTGAGCATAATTACAACTGATTATGCATCTCTAGTGTTGGCTATGACATCTTCAGAGGCAAGAGTTCAGGACAAGGTCAGTTATCTATTCAGAGTATTATCATCAGATCTGGATTTTGCTTTGAGTTCTGTTTTGTTTTGATCTATCTAGATTTATGTATCAGCATTGAATGATTATCAGATCTGGATTGTATATTGAGTTTGACTCTTACCCTTTGTTTCTATAGTTTGATTCACTGTTCATGATCAGATTGTATTGAGTTTAGATCTGTAGAGCAGTATAAGTTTTATTCCAGCGTTATAGATCTGAACTAGAGTCTATTCTAGATCTACTCTCTAACTTTAGCTATATCTGAACTAGCTTAGATCTGGGTACTTATGTTTCAGTTTTCTCTGTTCTTACAGTATAGATTTGTTTTATGAATATATGCTCTAGTTGTTATTCTCACTGAAATTTAAAAGACACTATTGTTTTGCTTTGTTGCCCTAATTCTAACATGGAATCGGAGTTAAGGGTGTGAAGAGAGCTCAAGGATCAAGGATCTAATCTTGAGGCTACATAGATCCACTTTGTTAGGATTGTTTTGCAAATTTCAGTTATCTAAACTAACTCAGATCTAAGCATGGTTTCTTCATCCGTTAACGCTGAAGACAGAGTTGTAGGGGCTGCAAACTTTAATGCTTGGAAATACAGAATAATAAACATTCTTGAAGAGAATGATCTAGAAGATTTTATCTCTAGGGAGATTTAAGAACCTACTACAAACACATCAAGGGCTACATATAAAAGGAAACAAACCAAGGCTAAAGGAATCATCTTTGATTCTATCAAGGGCAACATGATGCCCATCATTGGTCATCTAAGGACTGCCAAAGATTGTTTTGATGCTTTGGCAAACCTCTATGAGAAGAAGGCACCTACTCAGAAAAGAATTTTGAAAAAACAATTACGTACTTTGAAAATGGGAAATGATGATACAGTTGCCACCTTCTTCTCCAAAATTGCTCAAACTAAAGATTAGCTTATTACAATAGGAGTTCCTGTAGATGATGATGACCTTGTTCAAACAGAGTTTGATGGACTTCCAGCTGCTTGGGGAGTTTTTCTTACATCCGTGAATGGAAGAGAATCTCAACCTAATTTTAAAAGGTTGTGGCATGACTGCTTAGAAGAAGAAGGAAGACTAAACAGCAGAAATGACTATCCAATTTTGAAAGATCATGCCCTTGCAGCAAAGACCAAGAAATGGAAGAAGTTCCCGAAGTCAAAAGGCAAAGGTAAGAAACCCCGAGGTAAGCTATCTCATCTCAATCATCATTTATCTAAAGTTAAATGTTTTAACTGCAATAAGCTAGGACATTATGCAAGAGATTGCAAGAGTCCTCCATTTCAGCAGAAAAGAAGAGGAAGATTTCAAGCCTCAGTTGCCACTGAAGAGGCTAAACCCCAAGAGGAGTCTCAAAGAAGACAAACCAGAGCTGCCACTAAAGAGCAAGAACAACATAAGGAATATTACCTCATCTCAGCGCTTTCCGGCACTATCACCAAATCAGAGGAGATTTGGCTAATAGACAGTGGTGCTTCCAGACACATGATTGGCTTCAAACAAAACCTTGCAAACTATCAAGACAAGAAATACAAGGCAAAGGTTGAACTAGGTGATGATGGCACCTATGACATAAAAGGTTTTGGCTCTACCTCTTTCCGGTTTCACTAAGGTAATATCTTTCACATTGATAAAATTCTTTATGTACCTGGTCTAAAGAAAAATTTAATCTCTGTTCCAGTTTTAGAAAGTAAAGGTTATTCAGTAGTTTTCTCCAAATGAAAGGCCCTCTTATGGTCCTCAAATGAAGATTTAAGTACTGCTATAACCATTGGAACTCGTGAGAGTGGACTTTATAAGCTTTCAGGTCAGGTTATTCAAGCTCTAGTTCATGAGACGATCAATCCCTGCAAGCTTTGGCATAGGAGACTTAGACACCTCAATTACAATGCACATCCAGGTTTGCAAAAGATGGTGACAGGTATGCCAGTATTTTCTGTTGAGCATAATAGTGTTTGTAAAGGTTGTTCACTTGGTAAGAACATAAAGAAATCTTATCCTCTCAGTAACAGAAAATCAAATGGAATTTTGGATTTAATTCATTCTGACCTTTGTGGACCCATGTCTGCACCCTCTATGAATGGTTGTATTTATTATATCATTTTTATTGATGATTGTTTGCGTAAAACTTGGATTTATTTCTTAAAAACTAAAGATGAATCCTTTAGCAGATTTCAAGATTTCAATAATCTTGTTGAAAATGAAACAGGAAGACACATCCGAGTTTTCAGAACAGATAACGGTAAGGAATTTGACTCCTTCAAATACGACGAACTTTGTCGAGCCTCTGGAATTAAAGAGGGAGTTAACTGTACCATACAACCCTCAGCAGAATGGGGTTGCTGAAAGAAAGAATAGAACTATCTGTGAAGCAGTCAGGGCTATGATGCATGATCAAAACTTGTCTCTATCACTTTGGGCTGAGGCTGTCAGTACGACAGTCTACATTCAGAATATATGTCCTCACAAAGCCCTTGAAGCGAAAACTCCTGAAGAAGTTTTCACCGGATGTAAGCCCTCAGTGGATCATTTAAAAATCTTTGGCAGCCCAATTTATATACACATTCCAAAAGAGAAGAGGACTAAACTAGAGCCCTCCGACAAGAAATGAACTTTTGTGGGATACAATGAGACCTCAAAAGCTTACAGGATTTATATCCCTGGCCAAAAGTTCATCGAAGTACGCAGAGACGTGACTTTTCATGAAGAAACAACTTTTCGTCGGGCCAGAGAACTTCCATGTGATTCAGAGGAGCAGGGAGCTCCACCTTTTGTTTCTACAGATTCTCCTCTTCCAGATGAGCAGAGGGAGGAAACCTCATAACTTCTAGCAGATCCCTAAAGGGACACTATTGAGTTTCCAATGGAGATACCTCCTGTCAAAAGGAAATCAGCCTGGTGTCGCGAGATACTGAAAGAACCAGAAAAACATTTAGCTCTGAAGGGAACCTTCAGAGAAAGCAAGAAACCAGACAAGTACTCTGGTCTCACAGCTCATTTAAACACTGTAATTGATTCAGAACCTTCCACTTTTGTTGATGCTTCCAAACATCAAGTATGGAAAGATGTGATGAATGAAGAATATGATTCTATTTTAAAGAATGATGTATGGACCGTAGTTTCTAGACCTCATGGAAAATCTGTAGTAACTTCTAAATGGCTTTATAAGATAAAGCATGCAGCATATGGCAGCATTGAGAAATACAAGGCGAGATTTGTGGCTCCTGGTTTCTCTCAGAAAGAAGGAATTGACTACGACGAGATTTTTGCTCCAGTTGCCAGGTATACTTCAATCAGGATTATTATCTCACTTGCAGTAGTTTTTGGTTGGAAACTTCACCAGATGGACGTTAAGATTGTTTTTCTTAACGGTGAAGTTGAGCAAGAAGTATACATTGAGCAACCGGAAGGTTTCGTGATACATGATAAAAGATCTCATGTGTGCAAACTCAAGAAAGCCCTGTACGGGTTGAAACAAGCTCCAAAAGCTTGGTATGGTAGAATAGACAGTTTTCTACAAAGTCTTGGATTCTCCAAAAGCATAGCAAATCCAAATCTTTATATAAAGATTGTTCAAAATCATCCAATTATCCTAGTATTATATGTGAATGATTTGTTCCTCACTGGAGAGGAAAACTTGATAGCTCAGACTAAGAGGGAGCTTTTTGAAGAATTTGAAATGAAAAACTTGGGGCTCATGCACTATTTTTTGGGCTTGGAGGTTTGGCAGAAACTAGGAGAGATCTTTCTCTCACAGAGTAAATATGCAGTTGATATACTTCACAGATTTGGCATGATGGACTGCAAGTCAATAACAACTCCAATGATCTCTAACCTAAAAAAACTACAAGATCAAGTTACAGGTTCAGATCCAGAAGACCCCACTTCATATCAACAAATCATTGGATCTTTGATGTATCTCGTACACACGAGACCTGACATCTGTTATGCGGTAAATGCTCTTAGCCAGTTCATGTGTGAACCAAAGCATATACATATGGTTGTTGTAAAACACATTCTGATATATGTTCGGGGAACTACAACTTATGGTCTCAGATACACCTCCAGTGGAGGTGTAATGCTCCATGGTTTTACCGATTCAGATTGGATGGGCAGTGCAGTGGATCGGAAGAGTACTTTCGGATATTGTTTCAGTTTGGATTCAACAATGATTTCCTGGTCCAGTAGGAAACAGGGCTCCGTAGCCCAAAGCACTATAGAAGCAGAATACATTGCTGCTAGTGTTGTTGGCAGAGAAGCAGTGTGGCTCTGAAAGCTACTCTCAGACTTGTTCAGTTCAAAGCTTGAACCCATAGTCATTCACTGTGACAACCAGAGTTGTATAAAGCTCACTGAGAACCCAGTGTTTCATGACAGATCGAAACACATTGAGATGAAATATCACTATGTCCGGGACATGGTTCAGAAGAACGTTCTCAGCATTCAGTATGTTCCGACAGCATATATTTTCACCAAGCCACTGTCCCTGACAAAGTTTGTATACTTTTGTGACAAGCTTGGTGTCGCTGAGAATGCCTCTCTTGCTGAGAGGGAGTGTTAAATTTATAGCAGCTGCAAGAGCCATTCTCCGGGAGAATGGCAAAGACCCTAGCTGAGATCTAGGGCCCCCAGTGCACTCCTGGGGTTCTTGGTCTGGGACCAAGCAGTAAAGACCCCTAAGAGGGCCCCCAGTATATGACTGGGGTTCTTGGTCTGTGACCAAGCAGTTAAAACCCCTAGATATGTATAGGGCCCCTGGACATGGTCTAGGGTACCCATGCCTGGGGCATGGGTTTCTTGGTCTGGGACCAAACAGTTAAAGCCCCTAGATATGTCTAGGGCCCCTAGATGGTCCAGGGTACCCATGCCTGGGGCATGGGTTGATCCTTGGTCTTGCACCTTGGTGGATAAGACCCCAAAAATGTTCTGGGGCAACTTGATCCTCGATCAAGTACCTTGTTGGTATATGACCCTCCTTGAAGGTGGGCATGACCACATAAGGGATGTATTCCATATGCAATGATGATAAAGTAATAAGGTCACCTTGAATATGAATGGACAAGTATTGCCACCAAGCTACCCTACCTAAACTCTCATTTACCCTTGATTGTTTTGGTTTGGGGTTTTATTGTTTTAGGGTTAAAGTAAAGTTTAAATTAAAATGTTAATTATAACATGTTTAAATTATTTAATTTAAACATGTTATCTTTAATTATAATTATTTTAATTTTATTTTATTTATTCTTTGCCCTAGCCTAAAACTATAAATACCCTAACCTCTACCCTTCACATCACACATTATTATTACCTTATGCTCTTGAGCTCCTAAAGTGTGCAGATCCTCTCTCCTTGCTGCGGCCCTCTTGTTATCTGCTGTCGGAGTGTTTTCTCGCTGCGGCCCTCCTTCCATTTGCTGTTGAAGAGGTTGTTGGTGTTGCTGCGGCTTCCTTTTGAGGACAGTGATGTGGTGCGGCTCCCCTTGAGGGCTGGTAGGTGCAGCCTCTCTTCTGCTGTGGGGTGTTGGTAGGAGTGGCCTCTCTTCTGTTGTGGGGTGCTGGTAGTTGCGGCCTCTTTTCTGCCTATTGTGTGACTGTGGGTGCAGCCCTTCTCCTCTGTTGTGGTGTGACTGTGGGTGCAGCCCTCTCTTCTGCTGTGGGGTGACTGCAGTTCTGTTCAGACCGTGACCTCTCTCTTTGAGCCCTTGGCCTTCCTTAAGCTACCTTTTTGTGAAGGTTTTATCCACAGAAGTTCTGTGAGAGGGTTTGAGTGATTCACCTACTGTTTGTGTGAGGGTTTGACTGTGTGAAGTCTTTGTGGTCCTATCCCCTTGGTGGCAAGAAAGTTCATTTATCTCTTGACAAGAGATCCAACCTATATGGTGGATCTATGAGCTGGACTTTGTCTAAGCATAATTACAAATGATTCTGCATCTCTAGTGTTGGCTGTGACATCTTCAGAGGTAAGACTTCAGGACAAGGTAAGTTATCTATTCAGTGTATTATCATCAGATCTGGATTTTGCTTTGAGTTCTGTTTTGTTTTGATCTATCTAGATTTATGTATCAGCATTGAATGATTATCAGATCTGGATTGTATATTGAGTTTGACTCTTACCCTTTGTTTCTGTAGTTTGATTTACTGTTCATGATCAGATTGTATTGAGTTTAGATCTGTAGAACAGTATAAGTTTTATTCCAGCATTATAGATCTGAACTAAAGTCTATTCTAGATCTACTCTCTAACTTTAGCTATATCTAAACTAGCTTAGATCTGGGTACTTATGTTTCAGTTTTCTCTGTTCTTACAGTATAGATTTGTTTTCGGAATAAAACGCTCTAGTTGTTATTCTCACTGAAATTTAAAAGACACTATTGTTTTGCTTTACTGCCCTAATTCTAACACTCTCTACAACATGTTTACAGGGAACGTAATGATGCAGCTGATCGTCTCTCTAAAACAGGTCTACAATTGGCTAACGGAGTCATCAGCGTAAAAGAAATCAATCAGGACATAATTTCGGACAATTATTTCCAACTTCATATTTAATTGGACTCCTTTCTGTGTTTTGCGGTGGTGGTTTCTATTGATGAAGCTTTATAAAAGCAGTAGGTTCTCCGGTGAAGTATTTCAGACGGATATCTCCAGACTCTCCATCTTGCACAGGCAGTTAACTGATCAAAATGCACAGATTGGTTGATGTTCGCTTAACGGGATTCAATTCCGAAGGTTTCTTTTTGGCATCTTTTTTTAGCAAAAATCTATGTAAGACTCCTTTTTAGAAGGCCTCGCAGCACTATTGTAAAGTTTTTGTATGTACAGTTGGAAGGACTCTGTAACTAATTTTTTGGGAGACTAGACTATGGGTGCTCAGAAACTCAGAAAAATGCATGCTGTAGCATGCATTTATGCAGATTTTTTCTTCTTGAAAATAAAAATTGTGATTTTTTCCTCAGGAAAAAAAAACTACTTGGTCTATGTTTTGGAGTTTGAAGATGTTGTACAATGCTCATAAAGGTAGAGACATTACTTGGTTAGACTTTTGAATTTAGGAATACAATTTGGGTCTTCAATGTTTATTCATTCAATTGTTGCTAGAAACTCTATAAGAACAATGATCCAACTCTGAACTCAAACTAAGACATACTTAACAAAGAAAAGCCAAAATTGTATTAGAAAAGAGATAAGTTTCATGAAGGAATGGAAGTAAAAAATGGGTTAGTATCCCGACAAAAGAACAAAGAGTAATATATTTACAACACCGCCCTTTTATATAATCAGTATGTACATCTTTTTTACTTATCAAGATAAATTCAACACAGAAATCTTGAGATCACCAAATTTTTTGGATAGGCTGTCAGCTATTATTCAAGATATACACCCCTATACAGATAGGCATTCATTGCACAGGTTAAAAAAACTAAAACTTCAAAATCTAAATGCTTCTGAGAAACAAGTTTAGCTTTGTATGTTCCATTGACTACCAAGGCCTGACCTGTATGTCAACTTCCTCTTACTACGAGCTTGTAGGACTACTCTTTCCAATAATCTGAGGATCATCATCTTCACATATCGTAATACTCTAGTACACAGATCCTCAAAAGGGGTAGCTTTTATATAAAAGATCAATAAATTATTTTTATTTCAGCCATAACTTTTTGTTTGGAAATATCTAATAATTGAGAGCATTACTCTTAATTTAATTTCTAATTCAATTTTTATCATTGGTTTCGAAAGGAAAAGGTAACCGTCGGAGCTCATTAAATTTCTCAATGTGTTCATAGTTCATAGTTGATAGAGAACCTTTTGGAGTTAATTAACCTTTTGGAGTTAATTAATTGTCTCGATGTATCATAGTTGATTAAGAACCTTTTGCATATGAACATGGACATCTGCCTCGAGTCTTACAATACAGGAGCATTTATAGATGAAATGGTTTTCTATATTTTGAAAATCAATTGACCTCTAAAGAGGTAATGTTCAACCTTGATATGAAGGTTGTCGAACAAAGTCTAATTGGCCTCTCAATCAATACTGTAATCTACTGTACATTCCAGATGAACCTATTCTTCATTTGGCGGTTGGAACTAGAATAATACAAGACTTTTCATGACAAAGGTGGAACTAGGATAATACAAAACTTTCAAAGGATTGATCAAAATAGTTTTTAAATAAGTTTTATAGATCTCTGAGATCCCATTATTAATATCCCTCTGTCAAATTTGGGGAATTGATACGTGGTGGGGCATAAGACGGCTTGTGCAGAGAATTGCTATGGTAACGGATATGCTACTGCCTTGAAGTTACATTAAGTAGAAAAGATGTACTTCCAATTCTATATGAAAAAACTACTATCTAAGTAAATTTAAAGATGCTGGAACTACCATTTTAAATGGTAAATGGACCTACATAGGTTTATAACGTAGAACAAATTACAGGTAAAATCAAACTAAATTGGCAAACATTAAAAACAAAACTACAATGTCATAATTTAAAAATGGCAGCTAACAAGTTGAAACTCGGAATGTTTTGGCTTACAAACTAAAAACTTGAGAACCCCAGCGCACGATCAAAGTTCTCGAGATTTGTGATGAAGTATACTGTGCCATGTACCGAGGCGATTGGTCCAAGGGCTACAAAAAAGACATTTGGCATTTTAAAGTGCAGTCAAATTGTAAAACATCAGACTACTGAGGATATCAGGCACTCGAAAATCAAGAGGATGACAAAAACTGCACTCCGACAATGTTAGCAGTCACATATTTACAATTTCAGAAAAGTTCAAGCTGTCTGACCTAGAGATAATTATAATCAAATAAAACAATCATCGTGGGAATATTCAATGCACATATGTAAATTGCGACTTGCAAACCAAATATCAAAAGCGTCAATTTTCAAAAAAATGATGCCAGAAAAACTAAATCACATGTCCAATGCTAAGTTCAAAGTGTTTTTCATAGCAAATGTGTAAGAATACTTTAAATTGTATATCTTCGAGTATATCGTTGACTTATAATTATACCCAGGAGATGGATGATGGACGAGTCGGAATTCCATCCTCCGCCAAAAATACAACCCTCAAAATCTTGAACGACAACTGTCATTTTAAGCCATTCCTTTGTGTTCTAAACAGCTATGCAAATCTAGAGCACTATTTCCATACCATTCAGGCATTTCCGTTCACAAATCCTGAAGAACCATGAAAATACATTGACCAACAAAATTATAATTATTGCATGTATGAAGACTGATAACCAGGAGGGGGCACTCCACTGCCAAAGTGATAGCTGTTGTAATTGGCAGATGCATTGTAGGATCCAGATCCCCTCAGAGATCCCCCTAAATCATCTGATGGATTTGGATATGCATAACCTTTTGACAGAGTTGCTGGGCTTCTGCTTCCACCACCATAGGATGAGGAATAGATGGCTTGACTAGACCTATCATAATTGCTTTGGCCAGGTAAATTGTATGAAGCAACTGCACCAACAGGATATTGAACCATATCTGAAGGTCGATAA
The DNA here is from genome assembly GCA_009831015.1 of Picea engelmannii. Taxonomy (NCBI): domain Eukaryota; kingdom Viridiplantae; phylum Streptophyta; class Pinopsida; order Pinales; family Pinaceae; genus Picea; species Picea engelmannii. Next base: position 2,642 of record WSFP011396671.1, on the reverse strand, counting down.
TAGTTCCTGTCAGAAATATTAGATGAAGCATAAGCATTAGGAGCCTTTCCTGCTTTAGCCGGAGGCATATGTGCTCCAGAGCCCCCAGCATTTGATCGAGAACGCTTATTCTGAGACTTCAAAGAACCACCAGATTTTTTCCTTTCTGCTCTTTTTTTCTCTAGATCAGCCACACGGCTTTGGAGGCTATTAATTGGAAAGAGTGATTCAAGGTTGTGTTCTTCAATGCACTTAATAACAGTTCTCAGGGCAGTGAGTTCCTTCGTGTTTGCTTCATTCTGCATAAGCAAAAGCAATATTAAAAAACCATATCCAAATGTGAATTCGTTGCAAATAAATACTCATCATAATACAGTTATAGAAGATAAGAGCTAATAAAAATACCACAGCAGCAGAATTATTTCCACTTTTCAATGTTGCCAGTGTAGCTTTCTTCGAATTCTTCAGATATGCCTTCAGTAAAGGCACAGGAGGGAACTTTTCAAAGAGTCCCGCTGCATGTGCAAAATACACAGCCTCAACTTGTTTTCCCTTATTGATTAAGTCCTCCACAATATCTGCATGATAGAGAAATAAATGTCATTTCAAAATAATGAATAAAAATATTTTAAAACATTTAGCATTGTAGAATCAATTAACAATAATATTCATCCTCTCCGTATGGTATGGTCAAGTCAAGCAGGTTGTGCTCAAGAGGTAAATCAAGTGAGTCTTCTTCACAGAGACCCAGATTCAATTCCCTGGGACCATGCTTCCATGTTCATGTGGCCAAATGCTGTGCTACAAGAGGCAAAGGCCAGGTGGAAGAAAAGATGATTTTGACAAAATAAACACACTGTCGATCACGGCACCTAAGACGAAGGGCAAACTCACTTCATTAACAAAGAGATATTTGCCAACCAATACGAAAGAAACGATTCATTTTAATTATTTATTGAGTGAGCAGGCTAGTTCATCAGTGACTACCAGGGTTCCATCCCCACTGTGGTCCTTCTCAACTGTTTGGCATGAATTCTAAAGGGAAGAGACACTGGGTAGTTTTGGCAAAATAGTACCCCTTGGATCTAGCACGTAAGCCAGAAAGAAATCTACTCTTTGTGGTGCGGCCCACAGGTAACATCTCTTGAAACACTAAAAAAATGGCAAAACATTATTGCATTGATTTGGACATTCCTGTGGTCTCCATTCTCCTTGATGCCCTATATTCACTTTCTTTAGTGATTTTACTATTACTATTACTTTGGAAGCCCTCAGAAAAGCATGCCTCCAATAGTGATAATATAAGATAATTTTATTAAATATCTAATGGATTACAAGGAAGAGGCTTATTATCATATCTATTCATAGAAAACTATCCAACGAATGACAATAAAAAGTAAGTCTACGGGATTACAAGAAGGATGACTATTCCATCTATTCATAGAAAATTATCTGGGAATTGCACCTAACCTCATCGCTTTGAGCATGCAAGTAGGGGCAGACCGCCGGGAGAATGGAGCATCCATTGGAGAGGGAGTATGCAAGTTGGGCAGACAGCTGGGAGAATGGAGCATCCATTGACCTCACCAGTGAACAAATGCGCATTTGCAATGTACTATTATTATTTTATACCAGGTTTTTTAAACCAGATATGGACAAATGATGACACTACATATGGAGGAAAAAAAAAGTAAACAAAAGTTCTACGATGGGCAGATTAAAGTTTAAAAACAACCAAGAGGGTTTTACAGAAAAAAACCTGGCATTTTCTCTATAAGCGCGAGAGCCCCACAGAGCTTCGGAATCTGCCTGCGCCATGATACCGCAAGAACAAGCTTGCAGAGATCATCTTTCGGAAACTCGGCGGCAATGCCGAAAGTGGCCACTAGCTGCAAGAATGCCTGGACCTCCAAGGGCTTGGCGGCATTGGCAGGATCCGCATCAACATCAATCCTCGACTTCCACTCATTAGCGATAACCCTCGCCCGCTCCTTCGTACTCGGAGACACAAGGGGGCGCTCGGCTCCCATTATAGGGTCTGCCAGGAGGGGAAGAAGCGATTCCAGCAACAAAGAACAGGCCCGTCTCTGGTCCGCAAGCCCCGAGTCCTTCTTCTCCGTTTTCCCCGAACCCTTGTCGTAAAAACCCTCGAGGGCCTGTAAAACCAGCCGGGCGGGATCAATGGCGCTCTCCAGAGCTGACGGCAGCTCGGCCCTGAGCGCTGTTACATCTTTTCTGTGCTCCACGATGAATTTCCAGAGACCCTCTGCGTCCATTTTCTCGCAGAGGAACTTCAGCCCACTTTCACTCTTTCCGCTTTCAATGGCCGCGAGGGCGGAGGTCTTCTGCTCTTCTAAGCGGGCAATATAGGTTTCTTCGTTGGATTCGATCGATTGCTCTCTTTTGTCCAGCAATTCCTCCGTTTCTTTGGTTTTTAGCTCCAAGCTTTTTTCCTTCTCCGCGAGTTCTTCGAATTTTTTCTGCAGCGATTGCTCCAGCGAGGCGTAGTGGTCTGTGAGTTCCTTCCATTGGAGAGTGCATTTCTCTAGAACGGCTCTTTGGGTGTCCAGAACTGTGAAAGCTTCCTCCAGCCGTTGCTTGTCCGCCTCCATTGAATCCATCTGTGCAGTGCTAAACCCTGAACCCTAGGTTTCCCTGACGCT